>CAXKVY010000953.1:0-20857 GCA_964058915.1 Tetropium fuscum | reverse complement strand
TACAGCTCTAAAAAAACATTCTAATGAAACAGGTCATCAATTTAACTACGAAAATACTAAAGTTATTAATAAAGAACAAAAATAAAGAACAAAATTATAAAACACGCCTAATTATGGAACCAATTTATATTCAAAAAAATCCTAATGCATGTAATAACAAGAAAGATACAGAACATCTTTCTACAATCTACAATCTGTTAATATAAAAGTATTAAATAAATTAACAAAAAACATTCTCTCTATATATAAACTTATATACGTACATACATACCTACTTACTATAAATATACATCTACATAATATTAACATAACCAAAATTAGAATAATAATGAAATATAAAATAGCCTAAGTTCGTAGGGTTTCTTGGCTGTTCTTCCCTATGATACTAATCGAACAGTCTAGTAACCTTAAAAATTAATTAAAACTGTCATTTTTGCCTATGTCAAATATGTCACAAAATTTATTTTACTTTTTAAAATTACTATTTTGAAAAGGGCCCAAGAAAGGGACCGAAACGTCAAGTAACCTAATCAGTCGTTTTATTGCTACTATCCCAAGATAAACCCTCCAAAAAAAATATATAAAGATAGCAAAGAAATTAGAAGATATAAATATATATATATTAGCTTTGAAATTCTTTGCTATTCATATTTATTTTGTGAAAAGCTTTCTTGGGTTGGTAGCATTTCATTACATAGAAATAAGCAAATAGACGAATAAGAAGGAAAACACACTTACCAGTGCTATATCTGGACACACATACGGAAATGAACCACTATACACACGAAAACGAACCACTTAGAAGTTGTACAAGTTCTTTCACCTTTCTTGAGGATCTTCAGAGCAGTATACGATTTATTTCATTGATCATCCATACTTGAATTTAAAATATTAATACTCCAACATTTGCAGTGACGTTTTATGACATTAGTTTTTGACGGAACTCATTCTTAGAATACACAAACCTAGTCTACTATTTATATTTGTTCTATTTGAACATATTATATATAAAAGCATTAGGCATACAGTTATCCAGAAGGTGTTAAACATTAGTTTTAAAATGCATTTTAAAGTTTAACACCTTCTGGATAACTGTATGCCTAATGCTTTTATATATAATATGTTCAAATAGAACAAATATAAATAGTAGACTAGGTTTGTGTATTCTAAGAATGAGTTCCGTCAAAAACTAATGTCATAAAACGTCACTGCAAATGTTGGAGTATTAATATTTTAAATTCAAGTATGGATGATCAATGAAATAAATCGTATACTGCTCTGAAGATCCTCAAGAAAGGTGAAAGAACTTGTACAACTTCTAAGTGGTTCGTTTTCGTGTGTATAGTGGTTCATTTCCGTATGTGTGTCCAGATATAGCACTGGTAAGTGTGTTTTCCTTCTTATTCGTCTATTTGCTTATTTCTATGTAATGAAATGCTACCAACCCAAGATAACTTTTCACAATATATATATATATATATATATATATATATATATATATATATATATATATATATATATATATATATATATATATATATATATATATATATATATATATATATATATATATATATATATATATATATATATATATATATATATATATATATATATATATATATATATATATATATATTTTGAGGGTTTATCTTGGGGTAGTAGCAATAAAACGCCTGATTATGTTACTTGACGTTTCGGTCCCTTTTTTGGGCCTTTTTCAAAAGAGTATTTTGTTTATGACATATTTGACATGTAAAACTGCAATCATGAACACAAGTGATTACAAAGAAAAAATTAATCATATGCTAAATTATAATACAACATATCAACGTTTGAGAAATAACCAAACAAAAAAATATCAAACTGAAAATAATAATTTAATAAAAAAAATGGGAAACTAAAAAATATATCACAAAAGATATAGCTAATATTTTAAATATTAATAATTCTCTTCTCCCTAAATTGTATGGTCTACCAAAACTATATAAACCAAATATCCCATTAAGACCTATTGTTTCATAATGTTCAAAGTTCATTTTATAATTTAGCAAAATTTTTATCAAATATTCTAAACAACGTTGTTAAAAAAAAACAAACCATTATATAAAGGACTCTTGGACATTCAAAACATTTATTGATGCAATAAAATTGAATAACCAAGAAAAACTTTTCTCTAGATAATTGCACTATATACCAATATACCAATAGACCTGGGACCGGAACGAAATAACAATTATACTTCTTTACCAATAGAAGGGTTCTTATATGCCTTAGAACTCATATTACACTCAAATGCAATAACACATATTACAATCAAACATATGGCTGTGCAATGGCTTCACCAATATCCAGTACAATCGCAGAATTAGTACTAGAAGATTTAGAAAAAAATCATAATTCCAACATTAAACTATAAAATACCATTTTTCAAGCGTTATGTTGATGATTGCATAAACTGCCAACTGAACATAAAAATTCTATCCTAAATAAATGCAATAGTTACCATCCAGAAATACAATTTACAATTAAAAACGAATCAGAAAATACAATAAATTTCTTAGACTTAACTCTTATAAATAATAAAACTGAAATATTAACAAAATGGAATACAAAAACAACATGGTCTGGTAGATATACCAATTTCTACTCAAGAAACCCTTACAACCATAAAAAGACCGTAATAATTAGTATTGCAGACAGATCAATAAAACTAACGTCCATTTTTAGAAAAGAATGCATAGAAAAAGCAAAAAACGTTTTAATAAATAATAACTATCCTTTTTCTCTAATCAACAAAATATACAGCTAATATTACAGCTATAAAAAAACATTCCTTTGAAACAGGTCATCAATTTAACTACGAAAATACTAAAGTTATTAATAAAGAACAAAATTATCAAACACGTCTAATTATGGAATCAATTTATATTCAAAAAAATCCTAATGCATGTAATAACAAGAAAGATACAGAACATGTTTCTACAATCTACAATTCGTTAATATAAAAGTGTTAAATAAATTAACAAAAAACATTGTCTCTATATATAAATTTATATATACGTACATATATAGCTACTTACTATAAATGTATATCTACATAATATTAACATAACCAAAATTAGAATAATAATGAAATATAAAATAGCCTAAGTTGATAGGGTTTCTTGGCTGTTCTTCCCTATGATACTAATCGAACAGTCTAGTAAACTTAAAAATTAATTAAAACTGTTATTTTTGCCTATGTCAAATATGTCATAAATAAAATACTCTTTTGTTAAAGTCCCAAAAGAGGGACCGAAACGTCAAGTAATATCATCAGTCGTTTTATTGCTATCCCAAGATAAACCGTCCAAAAATATATAAAGATAGCAAAGAAATTAGAAGAAATATAAGAATAACATGGTTATAACCACCCTCCCTGCTTGTCATCTACGGCTTATTATCTTCGCCTTTATACATCAATAGCCTTATTGATAACTAATTGTTCAAACTTGCCCTATCAACAAAATGTAGTTTCGTTTTTAACACCTAAATAATTATTTCAATATTTTGTTTCAATATGGAGTAATCCACAGGATGTATAAAACTGCTGCTTGGATTTTCTGATATTAGAACCGAAAGTGACACATTATCTTTTATGAAAAATGGCGTCTTCAGATTAGAAAGCTTTCCAAAGGTTTTATTTAACATTTTCATATACCCTGTTATTTTAAGTGTTTTTAGGCTGTATTAAGTAAAATAACTTTTGCATCTACAAGCCACCTATTATTATTATTAAAATATTCAGGTGAATTTTTTGACAATCAACTTTTTTAAAAATCCTAAAAACACACTTTTTAAATCCTCTAAATAGAAGAACATTTAATTCTGATAACTAATATTTCAAACAACAAACTGTTCCTTGAGGTGGTTTTCATTCTAAAATTTCTCTTTTTATTTTACGTATTAGTAATACTTCTATATATACTTCCAGTATTAAAATAATTTTTTTCATTGCTATGGTATTGTCCCTACGAAAAGTAGCAATTAAAAAAATACTAGACGTTTTATTACGACACATTTCACGGCTCAACTTGGATTTATTATACAGTAATAAAAGACCAAGAAAAAAGCTCTGCAGAGATTATGAGCGCGAATTACCGTTGATAACTGTTACGGAATTAAATCTGATCGGGATCGAATGCTTCTGCTCTACTTACTATAGCAAAAAACTTTAATAGCTAGTCTGGCTTTCAAAAGACTAGGTCCCTCTGTCTTCAAAATTGGAGATCTAGGATTTATTTGGGGATTACTATATTATTGAACTTACTTTGCGTGTTTGTATAAGGCAGCATATATATTTAAAAAAATCCCGATGCAAGACAGTTCTGTGTGTGGGTTTCTACCTCTGTGGTCGACACAAGGGGACATCGAGTAAAATAATATGATAATGCCGCAATATCCAAACATTCCTTTTTAGATGGATAAAGCGATAGCAGATACCTGGGACTCATTGATTGCCATTAAGAATGGTGTTTGGATGCCGCAAACGCAACCACTTTTCGGTTGTTTTAGATTTGTAAATGTGGGTTTTATCGTTTGTTACCCGTGTTTTTACAAGGTGAAATCTTGTTGGAGCAATATAAACTTGATTTAAATTCGTCTTGAGTTCTTTAGTAATATATGTATAATATATTTATCCTATAAATATTATCAAAAAATAAAAATAATAAAAATGTATTACAAAAATGACTATATGCAAGTAAAATATGAAAGTAGCACATATGATCATAAACAAATATGAAACTTTCATTTTCTTTTGAAATTTGCGGATATCTCGCACTGCTAAAAAGTGAGCTAGAAAATTTAGGTAAATTTTTTCTTTCCATTAACTTAAAATGGAAAACTACCTACTTCAAAAGCACACTGTGTATACAATTTATGGTGTAAAGTTGTTCATTTTTAATACTCGGAGGTTATTGGGTTCGCTGATAACGAATCCGACGTCAAAAAACATCCTGGGTGTACCTGGGGGTCGGTACACTCCCTATCAACCTCGTCTCCAGGAATTTCCGCCAAGTGACGGCAAAAATTTGTTCAAATATCTTACCCGGGGGTTTTTGCGTTCGCTGATCACGAATCCGACATATCAAAAAATATACCGGATGTACCTGGGGGTAGGTACACTCACTCTGAACCCCATCTTCGGGAATTATCAACGAATAATGTCTGAAATATATTGAAGTGACCTACCCAGGGTTTTTCGGGGTTACTGATGACGAATTCAACGTCCAAAATCATCCCGGATGTACCTAGTGGTCGGTATACCCACTATAAACCCATTTTTTATTTATATAAACCAAAAAGGTTTTCTTTTCTTTTAAAAACATGGTGGCTCGCTGAAAAATTTAGTTAGATTCAAGTAACTAGAAAAATTTTTTTGGATTTAATTTCTTTTAAATTGTTAAAGAAAAGGTCACAGCGTTGTTATATATTTATAGATTTCCCTTATCAATGTATCACAAAAACTTTTTTTATTTTAATTTATCCTGTATTATAGATAAGACATGTAGTTAACAGACTTGAAATATTGTATGTAATCTTAAAAGTTAAAATACAAAATTTAACCCTACTGTAAATATATGAAGATTTTAAAAAATATTACAAAAATTTACATATCCAAAATTGATGTATTAAACATAAAATTATATGAACATTTTGCTGATTATTTATTTATACCTAACTTATGGAGATAACTTATGGAGGTGTGCAGACCCCCAGGTATACCCAGGAAGATTTTTGATGCTGGATTCGTGATCAGCGAACCCAAAAACCCTCGAGTAAGTTATTTGAACTAATTTCTGTCATCGTTTGACGAGGAATTCCTGAAGACGAGTTTGATAGGAGGCGTACAGACCCCCAGGTACACACAGGATGTTTTTTGACGTCAGATTCGTGATCAGCGTATCGTAAAACCCCCGAGTAACAAAAATAAACAACTTTGCACCCTTTCAAAAAGTTTTTTTATGAAGGAAAATGTAGTTGCAAATTTGATACAGTTTTTGATGCATTTTTGCATATAAAAATTCATTTTTTGACAAGCCCCCTTAGTTATCCCCCGAACTTTTTTCTAAATTGTTTTTAGAATCGAATGCAAAAAACCCGAGGTCTCTACCTGCGTGTCATAAAAAGTGATAGCTTTTTTCACTAATTTTCCCCGTCTAGACGTAATTTTTAATAATTTAAATTGTATTCAATTGAAGTTGTGCGTTTTACAGTGTCTCCGCAGCGGTGGCAAAATTTACATTTTCCGCCTTCTACGACATTAAAAACGCTTTAAATATGGTTTAGTACAAAAAAATATAAGCTTCAATTGATGATATGTGATATTTTGTCGTCCGAAAATGAAATATTCTGAACAGGAAATACTAAGGAACACAACGTCACTGGGAAATTCTGTCTTATTCGACAGAATGTTCTATTGTATTACGTCAATACTATAATAAATCCTGTATGAAACCGCAACAAAATTACACCGTTTTATGACCCCAGTCCTTGGTGTTTTGAAAGAGAAGGTTTACTAAGAATTTTTGGTAATTTCCGTTACAGCATCCTTATTAATTTCATACATATATTTACCATACAACCATATGTTCTGCAATATATTTAATGAAAAACTTGAAAAACTGTTAGTACGTTTCGAGCATGTTTCTTGATTATGCTGAAGATTTTTATTTTTGTTAACAAAAACAGTTATGAAATAATGTTCACACCACACTTATGAGATAACACCATCTTTTTATTAGCTGTTTCACCAGTAGGCCAATGATAACTCGCTTCTTTATCGGTTTGTTCGCTTCTTTATCGTTCACTTTCGACTATAATAATCTCGGGTGGTGAATTTAGGAAACCTTATTCATAGCAATTGACGGGCATAGTCGGGCAAAGAAATTTAACTTTATGATATCCGCACCGCTTTCGGAAATTCTTTTATCCTTTAATGTTCATCAATTTGACCAACTGTTTACGAGATCAAATTATTTCTCCACCTTCATTATTTCAAGAATAAATTGCATGTATTATTAGGGGTTGCAGTGATATTGTTATGTGTTATGTGTAAGTTTTCCAAATTAGTATCTATTACGTTTCATATGTTTTGATTTTCTTGAAATAAATTTTTGAAGAAAATTAAATGAGTATATTTGGATACGGAATATGGAGACATCATTTTACATTGTAAAGTTGGCAGGGTAAGTGGGGGGAAATGTTGGAAGGCTTTTGTGAATTTAGACGAAGGGTAGGATAGAACTGTCAATATACAAATGAAGAATATAACCAATACCTTCTAAAACAATAATGCCGCAGTTCTTCCGTGTGACGTCATCATGAGTCGATTATAGTATACAGATTCCTCAACACACTTTAATGGATTTATAATTATTTCTCAAGTGTTTTATGACAACACTGAGATATTTTCAACAATTAAATTGGCCAATTTAAATGTTTAGTGTAACATTTATAATGTAGGCAAGAAAAAATACACAAATATGAAGTCACTAGAAAATTATAAAAAATAATGGTACTTACCAGTTACTTACAGTACCAGTCTCTATCGCTACTTTTATTTTTTGCTCTGATATTTGCCAAGTTATAGAAAATACTTATTTTATTGTTTGTTGTTATACTGATTTTTAGAAAAAAAAAAACAGTACAAAATCATATAAACAGGTAAACCTCGAGGTAAACATATAGGAAAATATAGGATATATATTTGATTCATATTTGTTTTGTGAAAAGTAATCTTGGGTTTGTAGCATTTCATTACATAGAGAAATAAGCAATTAGACGGATAATAAGGAAGATACACTTACCAGTGTTTTATCTGGGCATATACACGGAAACGAACCACTTAGAAGTTGTACAAGTTTTTAAAATGCATAAAATCTTGAACTCATTGAAAACAACTACTTCCTCCAGCTATGTGCTAGAGAATATTGAATTACATATACACTAGAGTCCTGAAGTATTCAAAGAGGGAGTGATACAGAAATTGCTTGCTTAGTCAAAACTAAAATTTGTTGGTTTTATGTGTTAATTGATTTTTCGAAAATCGAAAAAAATCCAATTTTCACCCTGGATATATTTATTAGCTTTGAAGTTCTTTGCTATTCATATTTGTTTTGTGAAACGTAATCTTGGGTTATATATATATATATATATATATATATATATATATATATATATATATATATATATATATATATATATAAACATATAGGATATATATAGATATATATATATATATATATATATATATATATATATATATATATATATATATATATATATATATATATATATATATATATATATATATATATATATATATATATATATATATATATATATATATATATATATATATATATATATATATATATATATATATATATATATATATATATATATATATATATATATATATATATACTCCATTAATATTCTTGTCTTGGGGAAAACGAAATTTCAAAAAAAAAAAGATTCAAAAATTCAGAAGAAAAAAATTCGTATAAGGATACAAATTTTTACCAAAAAACCATATAGTCAGAAAATAGCTGAAAATATAGGTATGATTTTCTTTTCTTCTTTTTGTCTGCAGTGAATTTTTTTACCGCAGTTGTTTTCTAATAATGTATTTGATGTACTAAGTATAAGTTTAACAAAATTAATACTGGAGCTTGATTACTATATCCATCCAAAGTGATAACAAGGTTTGCTTCAATTAAATATTCTACAGCCAAATTAGAAAAGATCTTTTTCATTGAACACATCTAGAAATATCTTATAAATATTTAGTAATCTTTTTAAATAGTATAACATAATATAGAAAACTAAATAAACTACATCTTGTCAAGTGTATTTAAGACCACCTCTATGTAAATTATGAATCAGTATGCCTAGTAAAATATTATTTGTTAAATAATCGTAATATACACGTTTTTGTTTGCAAATGTTACTATTTAAGTTTTATAAGACCTAAGGTTATTAAAAAAATCTCTAGCAATATAGGGTATATAGTAGGTGTAAGTTTTTATGATTTTTATGTAAGAACTAAGTCCCTCTCTGCCTTCTGGATAAAAGTTGTGAGACATTAAAACAGATCCTATAATCTATGGGATATGAAATGGTAATTAAGATTGCGTATGACGGGACGGCTTTTTCAAAAATTACTAGAAATAACTATGTAGTAGTGTGGACAAAACAAAATAAAACGTGGAGATTTGTTGACAAACATATTTCGATTTTCGCATGAAAACATTCCATTTCTGATGAAAATTGACACGTTTACCTCAACATAACATGCAAAATTAAATATCTTGGCAAATAGCCAAAAGCACAAAATTCGCTTTACATACATTCCATTCACACAGTGTTTTGAATAAGTGTTTCAAGTTTAACAAACTTTACTTTCCCACGTAAATATATTCATATATAAATATATATTATATATTATATATATACGTATATATATATATATATATATATATATATATATATATATATATATATATATATATATATATATATATATATATATATATATATATATATATATATATATATATATAGGTATATATATATATATATATATATATATATATATATATATATATATATATATATATATATATATATATATATATATATATATATATATATATATATATATATATATATATATATATATATATATATATATATATATATATATATATATATATATATATATATATATATAGGTATATATATATATATAAATATATATATATATATATATATATATATATATATATATATATATATATATATATATATATATATATATATATATATACGAATAATAAGGAAGATACACTTACCAGTGCTATATCTGGACATATACACGGAAACGAACCACTTAGAAGTTGTACAAGTTCTTTCACCTTCATTGAGGATCTTCAGAGCAGTGTACGAGCTGTTTCATTGATGATTGTATCACTCCCTCTTTGAATGCTTCAGAACTCTATTGTATATGTAATGTTGCAAAATAACTTATCATATAACTTAAATTAGTGATTAAAGGCCTATTAGCATTTTTCCTAATAAAATCTCAATTAGTACATCACTTAGAATCAAATAATATTTTTCCAGATACTCAATATGGATTCAGGGAAGGACATATCTGTGCAACAGCTATTAAACATGACTGATTATATTATAAAAGAGGAATATTATTCAGGAGTATATTATTCAGGAGTATATTATTCAGGAAAATATACTTTATTGGTGTTGCTGGACTACTCAAAGGCATTCGATACTCTTGATAATAAAATTCTGGTGATGATATACACCAATATGTATATTGGTTTGAATGACAGAGCTAGGTATATAATTTTTTCAAAACTATTTGAAGAACAGGTCACAGAAAATTAAACTTAGGGGGGAAATTTCTGATTCCATTAATATTTCCCAAGGAGTAACACAGGGATCAGTTCTTGGTCTAATTTTGTATACCATTTACACATCCTTGATACCTACATTTATTAAAAATTGTAAAATTCAGATGAATGTAAATGACACTCAAGTATTTTTTTTCATTTTCACACGACAAAATTATTCGTTCAAAGTTATTCGTTCTCCACACAGCTTAAATATTGCCACGTTTCCTCATTCTCTAAACATTGTATAAAATAACTTTTACTTTTCTAGTAAATTAAATTATTTAGTAGTATATATTTGTCATATCTTTCAAATGCGTAGACATACGGTGGTACCATTTGATTTAATACGTGTAAATATATTGTAAAATATTGTATCTAATATTACTATTATTGTATATATGTATATAATATATATATATATATATATATATATATATATATATATATATATATATATATATATATATATATATATATATATATATATATATATATATATATGTATGTATTTATATATATATATATATATATATATATATATATATATATATATATATATATATATATATATATATATATATATATATATATATATATATATATATATATATATATATATATATATATATATATATATATATATATATATATATATATATATATATATATATATATATATATATAATCTTTGAAGTTCTTTGCTATTCACATTTGTTTTGTGAAAAGTAATCTTGGGATAAGCAAATATGCGAATAATAAGGAAGATACATTACCAGTGCTATATCTGGACATACACATGGAAACGAACCACTTAGAAGTGCTACACATTCTTTCACCTTCATTGAGGATCTTCAGAGCAGTGTATGATCTGTTTCATTGATAATTTATACTTGAATTTAAAATTTTAATACTCCAACACTTGCAGTGACGTTTTATGACATCCGTTTTTGACGGAACTCAAATTCTTAGAATACACAAACCTAGTCTACTATTTATATTTGTTCTATTTGAACATATTATATATAAAAGCATTAGGCATACAGTTATCCAGAAGATGTTAAACTTTAAAATGCATAAAATCTTGTTGAACCTATTGAAAACAACTACTTCATCCAGTTATGTGCTAGAGAATATTGAATTACATATACAATAGAGTTCTGAAGCATTCAAAGAGGGAGTGATACAATCATCAATGAAACAGCTCGTACACTGCTCTGAAGATCCTCAATGAAGGTGAAAGAACTTGTACAACTTCTAAGTGGTTCGTTTCCGTGTATATGTCCAGATATAGCACTGGTAAGTGTATCTTCCTTATTATTCGTATATATATATATATATATATATATATATATATATATATATATATATATATATATATATATATATATATATATATATATATATATATATATATATATATATATATATATATCACTCCCTCTTTGAATGCTTCAGAACTCTATTGTATATGTAATTCAATATTCTCTAGCACATAACTGGATGAAGTAGTTGTTTTCAATAGGTTCAACAAGATTTTATGCATTTTAAAGTTTAACATCTTCTGGATAACTGTATGCCTAATGCTTTTATATATAATATGTTCAAATAGAACAAATATAAATAGTAGACTAGGTTTGTGTATTCTAAGAATTTGAGTTCCGTCAAAAACGGATGTCATAAAACGTCACTGCAAGTGTTGGAGTATTAAAATTTTAAATTCAAGTATAAATTATCAATGAAACAGATCATACACTGCTCTGAAGATCCTCAATGAAGGTGAAAGAATGTGTAGCACTTCTAAGTGGTTCGTTTCCATGTGTATGTCCAGATATAGCACTGGTAATGTATCTTCCTTATTATTCGCATATTTGCTTATCCCAAGATTACTTTTCACAAAACAAATGTGAATAGCAAAGAACTTCAAAGATTATATATATATATATATATATATATATATATATATATATATATATATATATATATATATATATATATATATATATATAAATACATACATATATATATATATATATATATATATATATATATATATATATATATATATATATATATATATATATATATATATATATATATATTATATACATATATACAATAATAGTAATATTAGATACAATATTTTACAATATATTTACACGTATTAAATCAAATGGTACCACCGTATGTCTACGCATTTGAAAGATATGACAAATATATACTACTAAATAATTTAATTTACTAGAAAAGTAAAAGTTATTTTATACAATGTTTAGAGAATGAGGAAACGTGGCAATATTTAAGCTGTGTGGAGAACGAATAACTTTGAACGAATAATTTTGTCGTGTGAAAATGAAAAAAAATACTTGAGTGTCATTTACATTCATCTGAATTTTACAATTTTTAATAAATGTAGGTATCAAGGATGTGTAAATGGTATACAAAATTAGACCAAGAACTGATCCCTGTGTTACTCCTTGGGAAATATTAATGGAATCAGAAATTTCCCCCCTAAGTTTAATTTTCTGTGACCTGTTCTTCAAATAGTTTTGAAAAAATTATATACCTAGCTCTGTCATTCAAACCAATATACATATTGGTGTATATCATCACCAGAATTTTATTATCAAGAGTATCGAATGCCTTTGAGTAGTCCAGCAACACCAATAAAGTATATTTTCCTGAATAATATACTCCTGAATAATATACTCCTGAATAATATTCCTCTTTTATAATATAATCAGTCATGTTTAATAGCTGTTGCACAGATATGTCCTTCCCTGAATCCATATTGAGTATCTGGAAAAATATTATTTGATTCTAAGTGATGTACTAATTGAGATTTTATTAGGAAAAATGCTAATAGGCCTTTAATCACTAATTTAAGTTATATGATAAGTTATTTTGCAACGCTTTTGGTGACTATATTTTCGTTGTTCTTTTTCTCTTAATCGTATTAGCAATTTTATATTTTTAGTAATCCACCGTTTGTAATCTTTGTTAAAAACGCACACTCTCAGAGGTGCAGGAGTATGCATAAGAGCCATAATATTTTTGTTAAAAAAAAGATTTTCCCATCGATATTAGAAACTTGTCTCTAATGTCTCTAATATCCTTAAAATAAATCGCTGGTTCGATATCGGTATCCATAACGTAATATCCTCTAGGTTTTGAATGGAACACACCGGTTACTTGAAATAAATTAACGTACAAATATTATTGGATTTATTTTAGTAAGCAAATATATCATTTCACAATAAAGTATTTTTTTTTCATATCTGCATTTTTATTCTGATATAACTAAAGAAAGTGTTATAATATTATAAGAAAATATTGACATTAACCGTTTATTCAAATAATACGTTTACTTAGTATTTAAACTTGCCATGTACACTGGACAACACTCATAGTATTGTAGCTGTTAACCGACTGGGGTGGGAATTTAGTCATAAGTGGAAATTTAAAAGGCGGAGCATAATTTATGAATGAAAGAATAAACAAAACCGTATTACAGCTTAGAACCATCGGTTCCAATACAGTTTGTGTAGATGAGGAGTGATCAAACAAAACGCAATATATCCACTTTAAGAAATATATGGAAAAACGAAAAAAACTTTTAGTGGAAAGACCTTAGGGATTAAAAAAAAGCCATTTGGATATAATGCGCATGGATAAAACATAACAACATAATATATTATTTTGTAGCTCTTGTATGATATGAGCAGTAATTATCACGAAAAAAAATTGATTTATTACGTTTTGATTGACTCAATTGGATTTATTACGATTTGATTGATTGGTAGTTGAGGTTTTAAAAAATTTTATCGGAAAAAAAAAATGTTGCTAAAAAACTAATGCTGAATCTATTTGGAAAATAATAGCAATAAACAAAAAACAAAAATATGCAATGTGAGCACCATGGTCAGGCTCTAAACGGTCACATAACTCATGTTCTTCCGGCTCTTCTCGTTCAAGGATTTGCACATCAGCACTGAAAATGCTTTTATACCAAGAAAACTGTTGGTCATCCATCCATTGTGGACCGAAAACTGTTCATCCATGAGATGGCGTTATTAAGTGCCACTTTTTCCTGTCTTAAGTTTCGATCGGTTTTTCCTAGTTTAATTAAATTTTTTGGAGCTTCTGTTAGCGATTAAAATCTAAAATTCTGGAAACCAACCCCTTTTATTTTTATTGTTGTTATCTTCTTTATTTTCTCCTTTCTCAGATAAATTCGTTTTAAATCGGAATTTTCAATTTTTTAAAAGTATTTTCTAAACTTTTTATATCATATAGATTCCATTCTGTGCCAGTTCCTTAACGACACCAAAATTAGAATATATATTTTTGTACTCCAATTTGTGCTTACGGGAAATCCCTTTTTTTCCCGTAATGACTTCTCGATCTGCCGGAAGGAAGGTATGTCCCCGTTAATTCGTAAAAAGTTTTTGCTCTTCTAGTGTGGAGTCGATATTGAATTGTCGTAGTGTTTTTCTTTTGCTTATCGCTTTCCATTTTTATTTGATGCTTTAGTCTCATGCACTTTCCACAGCAATCTGAAGCAAGCGAGGAAAAACCTTTTACTAACTTCTACTAAAGTTGGATGTCTCCTTCTACCGAACTTATGTTGAACTTAAAACGATAAATGTTCTATTTTAATAAAGGATTTTACTCTACCGCCAACTGGATTTATTACAATTTGATTGAAGACAAAATAAATTTTACAACACTTTGGATTTATTACGTTTTGATTGAATCGGTAACATTTAAGGCTCAATTTCAATGGGAATTATTACGGCTTGAACAAATCTGAGGTCGCCAATGGATTTATTTCATATCTAAAACAGGTGCACTGTACCTAACTCCAAATGACCAAAAAATGGATATATTGCGTTTTGTTTGATCACTCCTCAGATGTCGTTTAACATTTACAGCGAGAATTAACTGTATTACGACGGATTATCACTATTATTCACTTAATATATGGTTGTACGTACGGTATCGCGGCCTCGGTATAACTTCAGATTCTGCACATGCACAATACGATACCAATGCGGAAAAAAATTAAGAAGCTTTATGTGTCTAATATTTAGGTATGTCATAAATATTTCTCCAAGGTGTAGCTTGCGATTCATTCTATTTTTAAGATATCTGTATATAATTGGAGTCATTAGAGACCCATAGCAATTAAAATCGACAAAAAATAAGTCATGGCCCGAAATCATGGCCGAAGAAAAAGATCCAGCAGTAGAGATTTGACACGCATCTGAAATGATTATAAAATCTAGTGATACTGAATTATACCCTTCTCGTGTCAGTAATAATTTGATTCAATCCAATGCCTTACAAAATATTTAAAAAGTACCTTGCTCCTGTATAAAATTTTAAAAATCTATGTTAAGACAGACTACAGTGTGAACGTAGGGTATAATAGTCATTGTATTCTCAAAATCAGACACAAATTTATAGTGGAGCGGATCTAAGTTTTCAAACGGAAGTGACTTTTTTGAAAAAATATCTATTCCAACTTGTTCCCCCTACCCCCTGGCAACTTTTTCCGGTAATTTTTGTCCACCAGGGGGCGCGTGCAGCCCTTCAAATATTGTAAAAACAGTTTTTTTTTAGATTACGCGTAATCGAGGAGACGGATTGAAAAATGTTTTGAACAAGAAAAATAGGTCTTCTCGATACGCGTAATCTGGTATTAGACCCGTCAAAATCGGTCCATTAGAAGCGGAGATACAGCGGTTTTAAAGTCCCTCAAAAACAAAAGTTTTTGAGGGGAGACAAGAAAAAGGGAGTGAGCAAAGGGGGTGTTGCGGGAAAGGGGGTGGGATTGGGAGGGTGACTTTCCCTTCTACCGCTGGAGATACTGGCGAGAGAAAATAAAATTTCCCAGCGTCCCAACTCGCGCGCGTATGAAAACTATTGGTGCGATCGGGAATTATTATTTTTAGTTAATAGGGGAAACCTTCACCTTGAGAATGAGCCCTGGCTTAAGGGCGTAAGACGTCTCCTCGCCCTTCTACAGGGCTCTAACCTAGATTCGACGCGAACGAAATCGGTAATTTTTTTTTTCCGTAAAGTTTATACAATTGCCCAACTTTTTCAATATGATAGGCGCCGCTCCCCCCTCCTTCCCATAACAAAAAAAAAACAAAAAAAATAACGTTTTCATTTTCACCCTCAATGCCCGTGTTTTTGAGTTTTGTTTTTTTTTTCAAGCTGTTTTTATTTTTTTAAATCGGTTCATTTGGGCCGGAATTACACCCGTTTAACCCTTTTCCACCCTCTCCCTTCACATCCCTTCCCTAATTGAGCAATCTCAAAAAAATTTCGGCCTGGGCTTCCAATAACCATTACTTAAAAGGGAAAAATCCCAATCCCACCCCCTTTCCCGCAACACCCCCATTTCTCACTCCCATTTTCTTGTCCCCCCTAAAAAACAAAAACCTTAAAACCGCTGTATCTCCGGTTCTAATGGACCGATTTTGACGGGTCTAAAACCAGATTACGCGTATCGAGGAGACCTATTTTTCTTCCTCATCTTGTTCAAAACATTTTTCTATCCGTCTCCTCGATTACGCGTAATCTAAAAAAAAACAATATTTGAAGAGCTGTGCGCGCCCCCTGGTGGGCAACAATTACCGGAAGTTACCAGGGGGTAGGGGGAACATTATTCACAAGTTGGAAAATTTTGTTTTTCAAAAGAGTCAGTTCAATAATTGTTATTAGCAATAGGTTTGGCAAGTGCTTAGTTTGTAGTTTGCAAGTTTATTTCTCAATGTCAACATGTGTGTGGTAGTAATAGAGACCACGTAAGGCGAGACACTGCAGGTGAAAGAGGTCGCGCAGTGGCGTTGCCAAGTGTGTGAAAATGTGATAATCTAGATATATTAGAAGACATAATGAATCAGGTAGTTGTGTTCTGATGATTAATTAAAGTATTTACGGATTTCCTGATGAAAATATATCCAATAGTATAATTTTCTTGGGCTAAAGCAGGTTAGGTCTTATTATTAATGGATCTTTCTGCGAGTTGTTGGTACTCGAAAGACGTCACAACTGGTTCACTATGAGTGGTTAAGCAGCGGAATAAAAATTAAACTAACAAAGAACGATACCGATGTTAGGCTCATATCTTTAGGTTATGTAACTGATACGTCTGGATTTGTATCTATTTTTAGTCTGGGCGATTAAAGAATCATTTGTGAATAGAGATCATTATTAAAAATAAATATAAGCGATATTTAATTGGCTCTCTGTGCGGAGGAGCTTGTTCATACCTATAAGTAACTAAATGAAAATGTCTAACGGTGTATAGGGATTTATAATAACTAAGAATGTGTAGGTGTTTCCTGTCCAATATACTATATATCTCCCGATGGAGATACATATATATATTTAACCAAAAGTATCAGTTCCTGTTATAATAAAAAGAATGGCATAAGGAGAGAACAGGAAATGTTGAATTTTTTAATTCAATCTCCACTGACTAGGTCAGTGTAAGCGTTTAAAAAAATGCACAGCCTAAAAAACTATTTCAAAATAAAATAGATAATGATTAAATAACAATTGATTCAAGGAAATTGGTAAAATTGTATTCATTTTCGAATTTTCGAAAAAACAATTAATACATAAGACCAACAAATGATTTTAGTTTTGACTAAGCAAGCAATTTCTCCCTCTTTGAATGCTTCAAAATTCTATTGTATATGTAATTCAATATTTTCTAGCACATTGCTAGGAAGGTTGTTTTAAATAGATTCTGCAAGATTTTATGTATTTTAAAGTTAAACATCTTCTGGATAACTGTATGCCTAATGCTTTTATATATAATATGTTCAAATAGAACAAATATAAATAGTAGACTAGGTTTGTGTATTCTGAAAGTTTGAGTTCCGTCTAAAACTGATGTCATAAAATGTGACTGTAAGTGTTGTGAATATTAATATTTTAAATTCAAGTATAAATGATCAATGAAACAAATCGTACATCACTCTGAAGATCTGCAATGAAGGTGAAAGAATTTTACAACTTCTAAGTGGTTCGTTTCCGTGTGTCCAGATATATAACTGGTAAGTATGTCTTCCTTATTATTCGTCTATTTGCTTATTTCTGTATGTTACGGAATGCTACAAACCCAAGATTACTTTTCACAAAACAAATATGAATAGCAAATAACTTCAAAGCTAATATATATATATATATATATATATATATATATATATATATATATATATATATATATATATATATATATATATATATATATATATATATATATATATATATATATATATATATATATATATATATATATATTGAGAAAAACGAATATCCAGTGCCCAAATACAGAGTTAGAATACAATAAACGCGTTAAATTATAAATTAATATGTAGAAGAACACGTATTAATTACGATATATAAAGTCCGAACTCTAGTATCAGTTGCGAGCGTACGCATCTCTACCCATCGCACAGACGATGTACGAGAACTCATCTGATACGCCATTATGTAAATTGCATAATATTAAAGTCATTTATCGGCGCAAAATTCTAAATTCAACTGAATCGGAATAGACAAATCATAACAAACCTTATGGTATATCACACTAACATAAACTCGATATATTTGGACGTACAATTGTAAAAGCGTCAGGTCAGATTAGGTGTTCAGGATTAATAATCCTGAATCAAAACGTTTGAGGTACAGACGGGTACAGGTCACTGTATTGTGAAAATTGAAACTGAGTTGCGGAAAGTAAATATGATGTGTGAATAATTCTATGTAGAATGGAAAATTAAACTGTTTGAACCAAAATTTATCAATATTTAAGGTACTCTAAATAAATTAAATAATTAGCTGCAATATGATTGATCACATTATGTGAAAATAACATAACATAACACTCGTTGTCAAGGAACTTCGATTGTTTCAAATTGACAAACGTCCGTAAAAATGAATAACAGAAAAGAGAGTTGCAATAGCGTCCTTTTTACAAGCGGCAGCTACGCTTGTGTGTATGTAAAATTTATAAATTATAATAAGTTAAATAATAGTTAAATAAGAAAATTTGTGCTACCATATTCAGTTATCAACGGGTAAACAAGTGGAGAAGAAAATTAGCCAAGATTTATAGTGTTCTGACTTGGTAATACGTTATTCCAAGCACGGCGTCCCCAGGGAGAGTGTACGAGGTTTAAACAGTGTACCAGGAAGCAGAAGGAGGAGGGCATCGTTCAGCGAAATTAAAGTAAGCAGAAGATAAAAGTTTATCCAAATTTTCTTTAAGTTCAATCGATATCTACCTAAACATACAACCTACAGTCAAGAGTAGCGAATACCCATAGTAAGAGTGTCTACCGACAGATGGCGGCATGGTGAACTAGAGGATAAGCAGTTTTCCAATTAGTAGTGTGTGGTCCTTCCGACAGATGGTGATTCCGACAGATGGAATGAGTTTGGTGTAGATAAATAATAAACAAAGTGAAGTTCGGTATTAAAATTAAATTGTGGTGCTTCGATAACTGAAAGGATTATATATATATATATATATATATATATATATATATATATATATATATATATATATATATATATATATATATATATATATAACGCAGCATAAAGGTAAAAATATTTTAAAATAATTTTAGTAGTAAGAATTCATTGTACGAGAGGCCCACTGCCCATGTAATTAGTTGTAAGATTGCATAGTTTGGCGTAGGTCTTAATATTGAGCTCGTTCTAAGATATCACCTCCTCACAGAGTTTTGCGATTTGTTTGTATGCACTTAAGCATGCAGCTACTTTTCTAGATAATTTTGGTAACCACATACTTCATTCTGTGTGTTAATCTTCCGTCTTATAGACATATTTACTTCATTTTGTGTGTTACACTTCCGTCTTATAGATATTTATTTCTCTTTGTTAATGAAACAACCAAGTTTCCAAAGTTATGAGTTATCATTACTCTCATGTAAGAGTGGGAAAATAACCTGTTATCATTAAACAACGTTTAAACATGTCAGTCTCCATAGGATTTACCAAGAATCATTTGCCAGCAAATTAGTTTCAATATTCCAAGTAAGCTGATAGAACTACTGGACTGTAGAGGACTCATGCTCAGCAGTGAACTTTTATATTTAATATAAATAAATGTTCAAAGAATTGGCGCCTAGGGAAATTCAGCAGTAGTCAGTCTTCTGAAACTGCTACTAACAAATTTCTAGAATATGTCTATAATGGCAGATAGAGGTCAATGTACTATGCGGTTATTTTTTTAGCCCAGTCGTGTGAGTCGTTTTTGACTATTGAAATATTGAGCTGAAATTTTTTGGATAACAAAAAATTATATAGGTTATTTTTCTAAATTTTATCCGTATCTCATATCT
>CAXKVY010000952.1:15000-23283 GCA_964058915.1 Tetropium fuscum | reverse complement strand
TAGCAATTGACTCTGATATCTAGGTGGATACTACCTCATATTATTTATGCACTGGAATGCTTTCTCTAAGTCGCTTACCCACTTGTGATTTAGAATTTTCTTCCTAAAAATTTACTGATTGCTGAATTTGGCACTTGCTTTACCTCTTTATTTATTTATAGCACAATATTTTTCTTTATTTTTGATTATACTGAATTAGTCTCAATTTCATAGAGAGTTTCGTACATGCTTTTTTGTTTAACTACGCGAACTGTACGTCAGGTTGCCTACCCTCTAAGATAATAATAACGTTGGAAACACGCATCCAACATCCAAACTCTTTCTTATACCTTTAACAATACAACAGTATGAATAGTTATGGAACATCTACAGAAATAAACACTGTAAGCTGATTTGCTTTTAATTTTTTTGATATTATTTTTTTCCTTTTTTGTTTTTGCTTTTATTTTTGTTGGGCAATGAAAAACATAACAATATTGCGTTCATTAATTAAGTTTTTATTTTTTTCAGGACGCGCCATGTCGGCGTGGACTCAATTTATAGAGCCGGGGCCGGCCTTAATAATAATTATAGTCCTAGTTTCAACCTTGCAACTCGTCAATTCTGGTAAGTATTTTTTAATATTTTTTGCTTGTGATAAGAATGAATTTTAATAATTCATCTCGCATAATCCATCCCCTATGAAATATTCCATAATAACAGATCAGGTTATAATGTACCTAATAATAGCACAGAACATGTAAATGTTTATTTTATTCCCACTTACATACTTTATCGTCCGTATGTCACATTTAGGGTATAAAAGCCACTTTACACACCGCCATAAATCCCAAGAATTTCTTGTAATGTTGAATCATAATAATTGTAATTGATCATTGAATTTCTTGTTGACACAGAATACGCAAGTAGTTCTTTAGTATATGATGTTGGCGGCAGCTGACAATCAATAGTAGAACAGTTTCCAACTTTATTTTCTTTTAGTGCATTTATTTTTTAAAAGCACTATTTCTAAGTCAAAATTTAGCCAAAAAATTTAAATCTTCCGATATTTTATAAGGCAGCTTTAAGCTTTGTTTCGTAGTCATAGCCAACATAGCAAACAGATGTGCTAAGAGCAACAAATAAAATCGGTTGAAATTGCGGTGAAAATAAATAAGGCCGCATTTTGTATGGCGAATACAACGAGAGAATTTTACAGAATATACTTTCACTCCTAGGGTTCATGTGGTGGTAATTCTCCAATATTTTATTGTCCATTATGCATGATAATGCTAGACCTCGCACAGCGAGGAATTACTCAACAGTGCTGTATAAATTCGATGGAAGAATTCTTGTTATGTAGTGGCTGACGTTAATTCCAGATGCAAACCCAATTGAACATGCTAGGGGATGCTTGAGCGAAGGAGGCGAAGTCGTGTCCATGTTTTTGTAACTTTAAAACAGTTGCAATAATCTCCTTTAGATGAAGGGGAAACTTCCTCCTTAAGAGGACATGCGCCGCTCATTTTATGCTTGCCAAGGCGAATAAATGCAAACTTCGAGCGTGTGGGGCAACACCCATCAGTAAAAATGTGCCTCCATAGTTTTTCCTAGCATGCCGTTTCAGTTTAGATTTATTTAACGTCATTTGACCACAACACAAATTTTTATGTTTTTGTCTTCTGTTTTTAAACTGTAATTAAATTGTAAAAAAAGTTTTATTATTTTCAAATAGAGATGCAAGAGATTACTTAAAACATGGTGTTTTGTTTATGTCTAAGTTAAGTTTCTTTTAAAAAATTCAACTGGTTCGCTTTTCGTGCCGGTGATTGTATATTTATACTGTGAAAAGATATTTAAATGTTATTCAATACATTAATAACTGCGATATAAAAGTGCCCGTCCACGGAAAAAATAATTTATTGGCCTGAAAGCCATATGACTAGTTTTGTTAGAATCACACAGTACAAAAAGTCCTACAAAAGTATCACAGACAAAAACAATTTTAAATGACATAGAACGAGTTCCAGACACATTGATCCGCTTGGGTTTTCTTTTCCTTAGCTGTTAGATGCTAATTAGATTCGTCGACAAGGTAATTACTAGCCTATAAATAATAATCTTAATAGTTGAAAATCTCGTTCGGATAACATTATAACGTGTTTATAAATAGCCACATCGGTGAAACTGAAAATATCTTTAATTTCTACCTGTATTCAGGAATAATTGAAAATCTATAGCATTTCTGCGTAAGAATTTTTACATCAGCTAGACGTATTAAAACATCTTAAAGCGTATAATTAGTTAATTTCAAGTTGTTGGAAAAAGCCTCCTGTAAATTCATGCATTTTTTCTCTGGAATTTGTAAGTATAAGAACTCGAGTTAACGTCTCTACATAATTGTTATTCAAGACTGAATAGTAATTACTGGTAAGGATTTTCGGTCGTAAATTAGCTGAGAAGCTAATTGAAAGAAGTAATTTTACAGAATCTCGTGAATAAAAAGAACTACAAAATCTTTCGCTAATTAAAGTATAATGCATTCCCATTAAATAGTGTTGAAGTCCTGCAAAAAGTTGATTGTAAGGAGCTTGAATTTATGTTCGTCATGTACCTGGTTTCGGAGAAGCACGGTGGTATGCATTAGTATTAACAGAAGAAAATATATAAATATTTAATGTGCCTTCGGTATATCTTCAGTTTCCTCAAAATACATAGGTATTTCTTGAATATACAAAGCGGCAGTTTTGAAAAGAAATTGTTTTGCAAAGAATTTAAATATTCAACCTCTCATGCGTTTATAATAAGCAGCTTATTCGTAATAATGAGAAATTCAAGTGTAAATTGCTTCAATTAAATAAATCATATATCATTCCATTACAATGTGATTTAAATCAACTTACCTTAGAACAATTTTGTTTACTTAACGAGTTAGTCTCCAAAACAGTTTTTTATTTGTATTTTTTACGATAATTTATTTATTACTGGGTTTTAAAAAATGGTTTCTTTGTGTTATAAATACGAATATCTGCTTGTTTTTTGAGATAAATATACTGTTCTGAGCGCTCTTGCCACTTGTTTTCTTCAGAGTTTTTTAATGATAGATATTTTTGGCAAATGATTTGATTTGAGCAGCAATCGATTTTCTTTTAAAAAAAGGGCATACTTGTTGCTAAAGTCCACCAGCTTAAAGAAAATAACGTTTTAAGTAGGGCATGGTATTTTTGATTGAAAATTAAGACAAAAATTAGTGATAAAATATTAATTTAAAAAGGTATTACATATAGCAATGTAGTTCTTATAACAACTGCAAACACAAACAACATGAAACCAACTGAAAAATGTAAAAACATGAAATATGATATTTAAAGAGAAAGATTTAAAAATAACAAAATAAAAAACAAGAAAAGCAAAATTATAGTAAAGTAAGTTGACTGATATCACCTTATTTTCATCCAAGGATGCTGTTCCTGAAGTATGGTAAACACCCTGTATATAGGATTTATGAAAAGCAGGACACATCCTGCTTTTCATAAATCCAGTTATTAATAGTGCGATTTTCTTCAAATTTCTGGTGGTAATGAAATATTGACCATGAAAGAAAATGAAATATTGGCCATAGCAAAAAAAATAATTTTTCTTTAGCGTGCGCTGTTAAGGGGTCAAATGAGGTAGATTTTTCGACAAAAGAATATCCAAAAATCCCTTAATCCAGATGCTCAAGATCTCAAGAAGAAAAATAAATAAATAAATCAATTAAAAACTCTAATTCTTTAACACTTGTTTTTTTGGATTGCGACAACAAATCTAAACATATTTTTTTAAAACGTCGTCTCTACAACAAATCCATCTTCGAAAAAAAATGCCCACATTAGGTTTGAAATTACCAGAACAAAAAAATATTAGTTTCCTTAAAAAACTGGAATTCTTGTTCACATTAATCAAAGAGTAGTTTAAGAAAAAGTTTTTGTTTGATATTTTGTTTGACACTGTTTGACAAAAGTCAAACAGTGATTATTATTGCGATATTCCCAAAAATTCCAATATAATAATAACTCATTTTACAATAAATCGAATAGTCTTTACATACAATAATTTTTAATGGAGTCACAATGTAATTTAAATATACGGACAGGTTCCACCTTCGGTTTCCAATTCCCTTTGAAATTCTAATTACTGTTACACGGCTATGTTTAAGGAAGCGATCCACAATCTATTTCGACAAAAAAGTATACCGAACGACGGCGGCGCCTTAATACCGTCAAATAATTGAATAAACAAGGTACACGATGAAAAGTTGAACAAAAAAGGTACATCAACAAAAGTTGCATCTTCACCGCTAACGGAATATTACTCCATGCCGCAACTCAGCGAACATGTAGTGATGGCTATTGTGCACGAGATTGACGTTTGCGACATGCGGTAGACAAGTAGCGCTAATCGCCCTAGTGAATAACAACTGTTACATACTGTATTGTTACAACAATACTATACTGTGTCCACGATTTTAAATAATAACAGGTGTTTGTATAGCTTCATGGAATTTTTTTTGCAAAAATATTTTCGTTAGGCAATGGTAAAAAATAAAATCCAGAAATACTATTTTTCAAATAGTGTGATAAATATGTCAAAACAAAATCGTAAAAAATATCCATCAAATCGTTATCTTTTTATCTGAATGAAATTTAAGCGTCAGTAATTTTAACCAAAAAATTAATCAATATTTAGACCGAGAGATGATAACCGTTTATATGATCCAATTTTATACGTCGTATACGCATGTCTTTTGGAGGAGACAAAGTGTATAGTTCATCTATTAAATATAAGAAATATAAAAAATATTACAGGACGGCGACAGTCCTTGCATGTTACATAAAGAGTGCTCCAAGCACTTCGCATATTAGACCGGGAGGTAGTGACAGATTTTCAGATGTGATTTTACCTAGTATGACCTAGTTGGAGGGTATTATCATATGCATATTCTGTTGATAATAAATGATAAATTAAAGAATCATCACGAGGACTTCATATATTTTCTTCATATATTATCTTCATCATCTATAATCTTTATATATATTATCTTCATATATTATTTTCATATATTATCTTCATATATTACCTTCATATATTAACTTCATGTATTATCTTCATATATTATCCTAGTACACCATGTATACTTATTAATGCCTGTTTAGAAACGCGGATATATCATTTTTTAAATGCAAGCACACCTAACCGTAACAACAATTTGGGCACACGCAAACGGTATGCCAATGACTTTGCAACTGTAGTATTTTACTTGAATTTTATTTTGCACACAAAAACTCTTAACTAACTTTATTATATGAAGTCCCGCGATAATTTGTTTAATTTATCAAAGGCATCCTGGGTAAACACGCATCTGAAAATCTGTCACTCTTACGGTCTATATTAGATAAAGATAAATAGTGTTGTAGATGCTCAACGAAGTAGCGTTTTTGTTTTGGAGTAGCGCCGGCGCCTAATATTAAAATAATTTCCATTTTCTTAAAAGAAAGTTAAAACAAATTTAAAGTCGACATAATAATATTCATGTGATTTGCATGGTTCCAAAGCTAACGGTCACGTGAACTTGCAATCAAAAAATCAATTTTTTTTTCTCAAAAAATTTGAAATTGCAATTTTCCATATCATTCCATCACCAAAAAATATTGCTGTATGAAATCGGAGAAAATAAACAACTGTTATCATTTCCCGGTCTAATTCATACAATTCCATATTTTTTTAAATATGGCGAAGTTGCCGGTATTTGTGGGACTCGTACCACTGTGTACTGTACTAATTTGTGTGATCGAGATGCGTCTTGCTTCATTGCAATATGACCATTACATTATTTCTATGGAAACATTTCAATGTAAATTATATAATAGAATATCTAATTTACACCGCCTATTAAAGTAAGGTATTAAATTATAAAATCAATTATTTTCATGGGCAATTTCTCTCACTTAATAAATTTTGAGGTCAATATAATAACCTAAAACTGCAAGGCATTCACCACGATATACAGCGCATATTATATAAGAGCTACCAGATCTAACACATTTAAAAATTTGCCAGGATATTATGGTTATATTATAAGTATAATTATTGGTGAATGTAGAAAATATTATGCTTAAAATTTAGTGTGTTCGTGTTGGTATTTGTCAGACACGCATTTACATATGTAAACTGAAAAGAAAGTAGTTTTCATTCGTCCTATAAACACCAAATAGACTTGCTACTCTAATAGAATTCCTCGACATGAAGTGGTGATGAACTGGAACATGGCGATTATATTTGAGGTTACTTGGTATGTGAACCAGTAAATTATGTTGTCAACATTTATAGAACAGATATAATACAGCACCATTCACATTGCATATTTGATTAGGTGCGCATGTGATGAATTTTAATAACCGATGGTTTCAAGAATCGCGACTCATTGATCGATGAATTTCCCATTCATAAATATTATTCTCGTTAAAGCATTCTACATATATCTCTTCGCCTTATACTTGGAACGTCGAATGGAATGCATTTTTCAATAATTAATTCCATTGGTATTCACGCCGAGTGCGGGTAATACAACGAATTTTTTTAGATTTCTATACAAATGCGAAATCACTGAAGATATATTACTTGTTCGCAATTTATGTATTACCTTAATCACTTAATTAATTGTATGAATCACTAAACTATTTCAATATTTATTTTACCCATTAATCAAGATACCTATGCTCAGTAACTAACTATAAAAATGGATTTAAAGAAATGGAAAACTTCAGTACAAAACATTATCTAATTAAATTAACAATATTATTCAACCTTCATGTCTACCTTAATATAATTATTCATGTGACTTACTGATTTTTTAAAATTTCTTTCTGGGTTCACTACTTAAGGATAATGTACATCAGCTGAACAAATGTCGATCATAATGTGAATGGATTTTATTGGACAAACCGTTGACATGTGTTAAAATGAATTATTTCTACGTATTTTTAAAATATAGCTAAAATATAGTACCTACATATCTTTAAAATGTAACTAAAGCTTACTGCATGGGCACGTGCCTCTCGGCATGGTGATTAAAATATCAGGGAATTTCGGATTTACAAAAAATATCAAATTACTTTTTTAATCATAATTTTTATAAGAATAAGAATTTTATATTTGTATATAAGACAGGGTGCAAAGTTGGTCATTTTGATCTACTTGCCAAAAATAGGCTCATGGGTGAAATATGGCTCATGGACTTGCCAAAAATAGGCAGAATCATGGATCTCAAAATCAGAAGTGACTGAATTTATCAATTTCAATATGGCGGCCCATACTATAGAACGCTCTTAAATATTTTCGTAGCTCTTGGAAGAATTTCGTGTCAGACTATCTAATTTATTTTTCTGTTTTACTTTATTTATTAGAGATTTTTGATCCGTACCTTCCGTAATTAAATTCATAAAGAGACAGATTTTTCATTTAAATACATCATGTACCCGGATAAAACCAATTGCAACACGACGTTACCATCAAATAATGCTGTATGACATATCTATATAATGCTAGTATGACATATCTATAATTTACAATTTTTACAGTTCATAGAGACTTTGTACTGTGTAAATTCAAAACAATGTGATTTTTGCAAATCAAATCGAGGAACCGACCACAAAAGCGGGAAATAAGATATTACCTGTAAATTCTACAAAAACATACGAAAAATAGTAGAAATATTAATAATAATAATTGCTAAATTTTCATTTGGTGACAGGTTATAGAAAAATAGTGTATGCAATTCACATTTAATGGGTATGACGACACTCGTATGTGTCAAATATGTGTCATTATTATTAAACAATTATCTAGCAATATTTAGTGAAATATTCATTTAAAGAAAATCAAATAAGAGTGCGACACGAGAGCTGAGGTATGTAAGAGACAAGAAACATATAATTCACGCGATAATTAATGGTTACTCTCACACGTAATATGCCTATAAAATTCATGAAGTCAACATTTGTGATGTTGAGAATGAGCTTGCTTGATTTAAATTTCATATCAACCGTAAAGACGACATGCCACCGGCAATTATTGATCGACTCATTGTAGTTATTATTAAAAACTACATTCTCGTCAACAAACTAGTGGATTCATGTTTCAGTAAATCCAATAAAAGGCCAACTATCACTAAATATAGAATCAAACAGGTTGTAGCATTTAGACTGCGAACATTTCAATAATAGATGCTAACTAATGCCTGTATTGTATTATACAGGGTGTTTC
>CAXKVY010000952.1:0-12500 GCA_964058915.1 Tetropium fuscum | reverse complement strand
TACAAGTTCTTTCACCTTTCTTGAGGATCTTCAGAGCAGTATACGATTTATTTCATTGATCATTCATACTTGAATTTAAATTACCAATACACCAACACTTGCAGTGATGTTTTATGACATTAGTTTTTGACGGAACTCATTCTTAGAATACACAAACCTAGTCTACTATTTATATTTGTTCTATTTGAACATATTATATATAAAAGCATTAGGCATACAGTTATCCAGAAGATGTTAAACTTTAAAATGCATAAAATCTTGTTGAACCTATTGAAAAACAACTACTTTTTCCAACTATATGCGGGAAAATATTGAATTATATATACAATAGAGTTCTGAAGCATTCAAAGAGGGAGTGATACAGAAATTGCTTGCTTAGTCAAAACTAAAATCATTTGTTGGTTGTATGTATTAATTGTTTCTTCGAAAATTCTCGAAAAAAATCCAATTTTCACCCTGGATATATTTATTAGCTTTGAAATTCTTTGCTATTCATATTTATTTTGTGAAAAGTAATCTTGGGTTTGTAGCATTTCATTACATAGAAATAAGCAACTAGACGAATAAGAAAGAGAACACACTTACCAGTACTATATCTGGACACACATACGGAAATGAATCACTATGCATATGAAAACGAACCACTTAGAAGTTGTACAAGTTCTCTGAAGATCCTCAAGAAAGGTGAAAGAACTTGTA
The DNA here is from genome assembly GCA_964058915.1 of Tetropium fuscum. NCBI lineage: Eukaryota > Metazoa > Arthropoda > Insecta > Coleoptera > Cerambycidae > Tetropium > Tetropium fuscum. Next base: position 11,801 of record CAXKVY010000952.1, on the reverse strand, counting down.
ATATATATATATATACACAATCAAAAAAAAAGTTCATTGAAATCGGGAAGCAGTTCAGAAAATATTAAAGATTGTAAATTAAAATACCTATGCGTTAATTTTGACCAGGAGTTATAATTATATTTATTATAATTGTACTTTTCATTACTACATTTCTTAGGTTGATTTATCCATTTAAATACTCTCGCAGGCACCTACTGTTTTTAAAACAGCCGCAGTTATAGTTGCACACTATTTCACGACCTATTGAGGTGAATGTAAAGGAGCATTCTCTCATTCTTCTCAAATAATTACTTTTACGCTGAACATAATGAAGCAAGTGGTAATGAACTTCTCATACGCGTTCAACTCGAACTTGACTTCTCTGTCTGAATCTTTCACGGACACAAGCACGAAGGAAGTGGAATAAATTATATAACTAAACATTGAGAAATGCACGCAAATATGTTACTTTCAAGACAATGCACTTATGTGTTGCTGCAACAATTTTTTAACGGTCTCGGCTACAATTTCGTCTGTACGTTTTAAGGTCTGTAGCCTATTACTTTGAAATATAAGTCGATAAACTGAAAATCAGAAATATGTAGAATAGAATAGAATTAATGTTATACTTATATATGTTAAATTTACATGTCACAAGAAATATTATATAAAGAGAGACGATATGACATAAAATGTGTACCAAAAATGACCAGGTACAAAAAATAATGTAAAAATATACCTCAAATTATTTTAAGAATTGAAAATAATTTTAAAATTAATTGAATACATGAAACAAATAATAAAAACAGCCGTAAATACACATAAGAGTATGACGTAGAATATAATAAATAAATAGAGATAAATACTTCTCAGACAGACGATAAATATAATATAAATGGAAAATATGAAGTTGGTTTAATTAAATTTACTGTTAAATTTTAAAATAAGGAGCCAAATTCTCTTGTGAGCTGAATATGGTGCCTATTATATTATATTTACAACTTAATTAGTGAAAAAAGTTGTAACAAAACTGCACCTGTGATCTGTATGGAAAGTGTGTATGGAAATATACTTATTATGTATTATGTATATTATTATGTATACTTATTATGTATGGAAAATCTGTATGGAAATATACTTATTATGTATATGTAAATAAACAAAATGACGTATGCTCTAGATGTGTATGTAGTCACATAGTTTTGAAAATCGTGAACTGATGGAACCAATGAACTGTACACAGTACGGTTTACTGAACTTAGTTCAATGAGAATAATTAATTTGAAGCAAAAACAAGCCATGATAATTTAATTCTCACCTTCATTTGGTTGACCTAAATAATATTTAATACCATCAAAATAATTGCAATTATTATATTATTACCTCTCTGTTGTGATACATCACAAATATTTGCTTGCGAGGAATGCTTTATCCATTCGGTTTTGCAGGCGCCAGTACTTTATTGCATATAATTGTAAGTATACTCTTTATATTTACACAAACGTTTTTTAAATAAATTATTCATCTTACGGGGAAAACGATGAATAATAATATTAATGTCATAAAATAACAATTTAGCCGCAAAAGTGCAAAAACTTGTTGATATAATTTATTACACGCCCAGAGGTTCTTTCTTGGTTCGATGACCGTAGAAGAAATCATCCTTAAACCCACGATTCAAGTTTAATGTCACTCAGAATGTCTTTGCAACTTATAACTACCATCATTATGGAAGTAGAAGCTGAAAATTATATCGCGTAAGTCACCGAACTTGTTTCCGGTGCGACGCTAGGTTTTCATTTAATTTGATACTTTTCATATTAATGAGTAGAACCTCTTGGTATTTTGGCGGTTCATGGTCAAGCGATTTGATATTATTTATGTCGCCCAGACCTAGAAACTATTAAATTCCCTTGCGTGCTTTGAAAGAATAATTTGGACCCAACGATTTGCGTAAAATACTTCACCGATTAGTCTCTAAGTTTATGGTAATTATATTCACATAAGTGTAGGTATTCCTGTCACTTTACAATATGGATGATTTACTATTAAATGGATAGCTTTAACTGCATCGATTTAAGTAAATAGATGTTATTAATTCAGAACATGACGTTCTCGTTGCATATTATAGGTACTAATTATTATTAATACTAATCCGCTGCCAAGAAAGGACTTTTGACAAATGCTTTAATTCTTGCATGATAGGATTTAAATGCTATAAAACAGGGGCGTGCAGTCCATGGAAGCAAGGGAAGCAGAGCTTCCCCTAATCTATCCTCCGATCGAGTTATATTAGTGGAAAATCAAATATGACCTATGCCGGCCGCTAGTTTCTCTGATGCATCGGCCGCCGAATGCATCGGCGCTCGCTGGCTGAGCCAGTCGCCTGCATTATGCGGGCGCGGAAGATGTCGTTAGAGTAGGTTCTTTGTTTGCATTGAGAAGATATAAAACTTTCCTTTCCACCTGCTAAATGCATCGGCGCGCGCTGGCTGGCCAGTCGCGTGGTTTATGTAAGCGCGGAAGCTATCGTTGGAGTAGCGTTAGACATGCAAATAGCGTCAACTTCTTGAATGTGTGCTGTGTGTCTTAATGATAAAGGTATTTTCATCATTAAACTTCGCCGATAAGCTTCAATTAATTACTAAAGGAAGGGCAAAACCTCCTTTGAAAAATGTAACCACAAAAATGAAACTATATATATATTCAGCATTTTTATCCGGAAAAATATTATGAACAATTTAAATGGCTAACAGGGTGTGAAAATATTAGTGAAATATTTTGTTTGCCATATTTCCTTTTTGAAACTGAAAAAGGTCTCTGGAATAAAACTGGTTTTTCCGATTTAAACAATTTTTATAAAACTGTAAAAGACATCTCTTACTTAAAATTTTACTGCACGCCCCTGCTATAAAATGATATTTAACTGTTAATATATACCTACCTACGTACAATCTAATACTGGTTTAATTACCAAGGAGGACTTTTGGAATTTATAATGCGAAAAAGGGTAATATACGGGACTAATGAATTAATATTACCTAATAACAAATATCTATTATTATTATTACAGGTACATAGAGTCTTAATTAATTTCTATTATCTAAGTTGTTAAATCATTTCCATCAAATCAGTAAACATCTGTTGGATTGAATAATTTATAGGTATTACGTATAGGGAATTCAAAACGAAAATTGTTGCACGTCATCAACTGACCAGCGACCATTGTTGCCAAGTCTGTCGGACTGTAGTAAGTGTTGAAGAAATTTAATTTGTATTTTGAGGTTATGGTGGAGTTAGCAAATTCTTATTGGGATATTACCTATTTATGACCCAACAGATGATTGTGTAACTGACTGAAATAAACGTGCTAGTTAACTATTAGGAACCTATGCCAGCAATAAAAATAAAATCATTGAATGAATACCATTATTTATTATATGGAATGGATTTACAGATAACAACTACTCAGAGAGCTAATACTCCTTCCTGTATTGAATTACACCTGCAAATCCGATAAGATAGCCATGGTCATTCGCCAATACCTCCACCAGGTGTAGACTAGTTTTGAGCTGTTGGCTCTCATCAGTACACTTTTTTAGGTATTGGTGAATGACCATGGTTATCTTATCGGATTTGCAGGTGTAATTCAATACAGGAAGGAGTATTAGCTCTCTGAGTAGTTGTTACCTGTAAATCCATTCAGTATGTAGTTTAGCCTACTTTTGGCTAGGGTCGCTGCTCTAGGTGCCTGCATTGCAGGCCGCTGCTTGTCACAAGACATTACTTAGCAATGTCTGATGAGTAGTAGCAACTGACCGCTAGAGGGGTCTGGTTATCCCTTGCTTGCACATTATTTATTGTCAAATCGGTTGTCAACACATTTTAATTACAATATTATTTTGTAGCTTACTGCGTTATTTAATTTTATTTAGCTACTTCAGATGTAGGTACCTACATATTTGTTATATTTTCCAAAGAAATAAAAGTCAAGTTCAAGGCCAGATTGGCACTTATTGTAAAAGTTTAATATACTCTTTACATGTTTAAAGTTGGCGGTTACGTCACTAAATTATTCTTAATCTACAATATACGCTGTTCGAGTGGTCTTCGTTAAAAAATAGTAAAACGAGAGAGACAACAAAAAGAAGTCCATTCTATGTGACTGTTGTTCCGACTAATGTCGTTATATGCTGCTGTACGAAAAAGAAAGAGATAGCACGATTTCGTACATCGTAACTATAGCGAGAATAATATCGATCACCTGATCGATTTCTTTTGACTAGCGCCGTACGCCGTACCACGCAGTAGCCTTACAGCGTTTTAAAATGGACAGAATTTGTTTATATTTCAGTTGAATTCACTTTTTCTTCACTTCCAGTGCACTTATGGGCACCCATTATTTAAACCAATACTTAAACCACGCTCAGTCTCCTGTCTCTGGTCTTCATGATTTTAACATTCAAATTGTAGGTTACGTATTATGTTTATGTTTCTCATCGGGGAACAAGTAAAGTGTTCATACATCAGGACGAGTTGTTTCAACATACGTTTGACTATTGCAATACTGATTTGATTGGTATGGTTTATATCTATGACGTAACCGCCAACTTTAAAGGTGTAAAGAGTAGTATAATATTTACTTACTTCTTGTGTTCACTAAAATGAAGTGGTACCGTATTGGTGCATTTCTTAAGTATAACAACTTTTCAGTATAACACCGGTTTTTGTGGAGACGATATTTTCATTGCTTGTGAAATATTACTAACCGCAGACAAAGGTAATAGTGTCCCATTATTTTTACGTCTGTCACAAAATACTCTATAATTTGAAAATCGTAGCTTAGAGCGTAAATATACAAAATGTAGGATTACTATCAAATGCCGAACAAACCGTGGAAATTTCTCACAAATTTTCTGTACTGACTGTACAGAATAAACTGTACTGACCCGATGAATTCTGGCGATGTCTTTCTTGTGTCACTGATGATGTGAGACGGTTTTTTTTGTTTTGAATTCCCTATATATGTATTTTTAGCTTATAATGTATGTGGTTATTTCTTATGGTAATAGGCATTAATAAAATCACTGACATGATTTCTTTTTATTTCAGCACCTTTTGACGAAGCCGAACCAAGTGCAGAAATTGAATACTATCCAGGTAATAAACAAAATTATATTTATTTAATAACATAATATTCTTAATAAATTTTCGGTAGCATTATATAAATTTCACAATAGTAAATTGCCGTATGCACCTTGACGTATGCCGTATGCACCTTGACCTTGACGCATAGTGCACGTGATTTTTTATAGTGGTATAGATATAATATACACAACTTTGGCTATATATGTTAACATAATTGCTCGAGATATATTTAGCTGTACAGCATAGGTACTTGTAAAGCTTGAAACAGGGGGTTAAAAAACGATAGTATAAGCAAAGTAAGAATTTTCTTCTACTCATAGATGAAGCTATAATAGGACATTTGAAAGATATTATGGTATATAAAGACCATTAGCTATGTTAACACATTGAAACTTTCTGTCCAAGAAATAATTACTATAATTCAATCTTCGCATCAAATTCTGTGTGTAGTCAAATAGCTATTCTGTACAATTTACAAGAGAAATGTCTCTTTTGCTGCACAAATTTTGCTGCACATTTTTTGCTGTGTTACAATTGCGGATGGAGAAGTTGGTTTACAATTGTTGGATTAAATACAAAAATATTTATACGAGATTAAATCATTATACATTAGAATATTTATTGCAAGAATATTCGCACCTACAGCTTTTATAAAACTAAGAAATGATAGCTAGGTAGTGAACAAATTGGGATGAAAAACAGAACCAAAAATGGGAGTAGTTATTAGCCTGGTTGAGCCTTATTTGAGACGTAACAGTCATGTACAACGCAACCTGTACATCACAACATATACTTCACAAACTGTACATCAAAAGTAGATAAGCTAAATGAGTTCTGTATCACCGGGCTTAATCGGTCCAATACGCTCGCGAAAAGTGTTCCCAGACTTAATGAGTCCAATACCTAATATGGGTAGTTGAATTACTCATAAAGATATGTAGGTAAATTACCGATTTGTTCTGCGAAATCAGAGTATCAAAAAAATCGAAAAAGCATAAATACACAAAGATTTTATAACAATTAACATGTAATCATAATTATGTGCAGATGTAATAATATTTATTTATTAAAAAGCTTTAACCAAAAAATCATAACATAATAATATTGATCTGTAGTATATTTGGTTGGGTCTCATCAATAGAATCTTACATTTATTCTGTAAAATTACAGAAGTTCATTTTATTGATATTTTCAGTCGCGGATGCAACTGGTTGCTACTACAATTTTGAGCACTATGATGAAGGTGACAGGATCATCACGAACGAGCCATGTCTAAACTGCACCTGTCATAATCGGATGCTCATGTGCTACCTCCGAGTATGTCCGTTCACGAAGGCCATCGGTCAGGACTGCAAAATGGAAAAGAAAACCGACCAGTGTTGTCCGGTTATTACATGTCCGGAAGGTAATGGTGATAGAGTATATTTTTTAAACGATTTTTAACTGTTTAATGGTTTACAGTTCCTGTCCAGCTGGTTTCACAAGGGTCTACTACACCCTCGACGGAAGTTGGTCATCTCAATGAATACGGTTGTTCTATCGACAAACTGTTCTACGCTGATGGTGCAAAAGTACCTTCCAATCCCAACAACCCCTGTGAAGTATGTTACTGCATTAGGAACAAGACAGCTTGTATTATTCAAGATTGTACTTTAACTGGAAAGGTTGTAGAAGGTTGCCGGCCAGTGTACGTAGAGGGAGTATGTTGTCCGGTGCGATATGATTGCGGTAAGTTTAAGTTGAAATATAAAAGGACAATAAATTATCCCATTTATCTATTGCAGAGCACCCCGAATTGGAAACAACTCCAAGGCCATTACTTACAACCACTACAACAACTCTTCCTCCAACTTCTGCACCAAATGACTGCATTTATAATAATGAAATATATGCTGATGGTGCTTTGGTGAAGAAAGATGTTCCCTGTGAGAAGTGCTACTGCATGAGAGGTGACATTGTTTGCGCTGTTCAAGAATGTGGTCCAACACCCTTAGATAAGGTCAACTGCACTGCTCTACCCGCAAAAGAAGATCAGTGTTGTCCAGATACTTACGAATGCGACAATATCTCCGAGGAAGACCTTACTACTATCTCATCTTACGAGCCACCTACAACACAGCCGACAATAATCTCTTCAGACGAAAGTACTGCTCCTCCTGTAAGGGAAGAGGTACCTGAAGTGGTATCTGGCACTCAAGAATCTATTTCAGAAAAAGAAGAAATTTACTCTCAAACAGAGTCTCATGTAACTGAATCAGCTACAGAAAGTGGAACTATTGAAACAGTCACTTCTATATTTACTGAGGCTATAGAAGCGGTTACATCTAGGGTTACTGAAATGATCGAAACAATTACATCTACAATTACTCAATCAGGTCAAAAATCAACGACTCAACCAGAATTTCCATCGCAAGGAGTTACAGAAAAATCCGAGGCAACAACCATATCAGATGATCTTACTAAAACAGACAAATCTGGACATGCTACAGAACCAATAACTGTAAGCCAGGGTCAAGAAACTACTGATCGAGGACTAATTACAGAAGGATTTATAGAAAATACTGAAACCCCAGAAAGTGACGAACAAAAGATTGCCGCTACAGTGCCCGCGATAACTCAACATGATGTTCCTTCAACGCCAGAAAGCTTGAGTAAAGAAACTGAAAAGATACCAACCGAGGAACAAGAAATTGTTACAGAAAATATTGAACCAGTTGCTCATGATGAACAGGGAGAACCCGAACAAGATGAATTACCTCACGAAGATGAAAATGAAATAACTGAAGGTTTACCCCCTGTTTCTACCGCACTACCCGTTTCTACCCATAAAGCTGAAACTCAAACTGACAAGCAACCACAAATGACTGTAAGCCAAGAAGATGAAGTCACTAGTACAGTGCGATCACAAGAAGAAGTTGCTGGTACAGAAGAACCAGAAGAACAGGAACCTGCAACTACGATAGTGCCAGAATCTGAAACAGAAAAGTCCACTCAACAACCTACAAAAGAAACCTCCACTGTCGAAGCTGAAGTAACTAAACACCCTGAAGCAGCAACGAGCCAGTCAGAAGGAGACACGAAAGAACCTCAGGCTGTAACGTATGAACCTGAAACAGCAACAGAAGGAACGGAAGAAGCAACACAAGAATCTGCAACAGCAATAAAAGAATCTGAAGCTGCCACAGAAGGCACTGGAACGGAAAGCAAAGGAGCTGCAGCAACAACAGAAGGAGCTCAAGCAGCAACCGAAAGAGTGCAGACGGCAACAGAAAAAACTCAGGCAGCAACAGAGGAAACTCAAGCAGCAACCGAAGTACCTAAAGTAGCAACAGAAGGAGCTGCAGAAGCAACAATTGAGCCTGAAGTAGAAACTGAGGTAGCCGAAGCAGCAACAAAAGAACCTCAGTTGTTCGCCACAGAGAAGCCTCTTCCTGGAGAACCTGCTACAGACGCAAGCAAAGACATAACCTCTCAACCAATCGAGGATAAGACAGAAATTCCGTCTGAAGAATTAACAACAGTCCCAGTTGAACCGGAAAGAGGAGAATATCCTACTGCAGCAACATCCGTAACTGAGGCTGAGATACAACAAGGTATTGAACCACTTCAACCAGAAATATCTACAGAAGAAATAGAAACGGGACCTACCAAAGTGCCTGAAGATGAGGCGCCTGTATCTGAACATGAACAACCACAAACAGATATCACTAAAATATCAGACGATAGTCTGATGACAACACGTATTGAGGTAACAACAACTACTGTAACACATATTTCTGAAACAGAAAAACCAGCAGCAGTAGAAGATGAAACTCCACCAGGTGTTTCACCTATAGATGAATCTACTACTGAACGGAAACGACCAGAAGAAAAAACATCTGAACAATCCACTGCAACTGCTACTGAGCCAGCTCAAATAGCTACTGAGTTACAAAAAGAAGCGGAACCTGTAACGGCTGTTACAGTAGAAAAAGAGGAACCAGCATTTGATGGCGGGGAAGAGGAGGAACCTATGACCACTGAAAAAGAAGCGGAACTTGAATATATTACGGAAATCGTAGAAAAAGAAACGGAAATGCCTCAATCTATGAACCATGTCTCAGAAACAGTTTCACCAATAGCCATAGCTGAAACTGAAGCACAATTGACAGAAAAACCAGAAGAACCAGAAACAACCGCCAAATTACCAGAAGAACCAGAAACAACCGCCAAATTAACAGAACAACCTGAGCAGCCTATAATTACTACCTCACAACCGGAAGAAAAGGTAACAGAACTCCCTCTCGACGGATTGGAACATAAAACTGATGAAAGTGTTACTGAACCTATTGCGGAAGGTACAACTCCCGTATCTGCAATTCCTGAAGCACCAGTAATTTGCGATAATAACCAAGACTGTACTCCTGGCCAACAAGATTTTAATGAAATACCAGCTGTAGTCGAAGAATGTACTAAAGAGAGTTGTATTCCGGGACAAGGACAAGTACCGGAATCTGAGGGAAGCACGGAGACAAATATTGTACCACTACCTTGTGATTCCGAACACGGCTGTCAACCAGAGGAGGGTACTTTGGAAACTAGTAAATTACCCGAGGGACCAATTGCTTGTGATAGTACAACTGGTTGTCCTCCTGTTATACCAGAAAAAGTACCAGAAGAGAAAGGAGACGTATATGAGAAACCAGAGACAGTAATATGTCAAAGTGAGGAAGGATGTGCTATAGCTACAGAAAAAGACGATTGTGATAGTACAACCGGTTGCCATCCTGTTATATCAGAAAAGGTACCAGAAGAGAAAGGAGACGTATTTGAGAAACCAGAGACAGTAATCTGTGAAAGTGAGGAAGGATGTGCCACAGCTACAGGAAAAGACGAAAAAGAAACTACGGAAAGTAATGTAATACCTGAAGGTCCAATAGCCGAACCTTGTCAGAATGGTGTAGATTGTGCCCCAGTTTCATCGGGCAAGGAAGAACAAGGAACAACGGAAAGTGGTAATTTACCTGAAAAGCCTATATCAGAATCGTGCGACTCTGACCACGGGTGTGAAATTAGTACAGGTGTTACTACTGAGAAAGTGCTAACTGTCACGCCTCAAGAGGCAGAACAGTCAGAAACTGAGCAGGGAATTCTTGAACACATACCGGAAAATGAAACATCCACTAAGAAAGAAGAAAGTAGCGAAAAAACTGGAGTAACTGAGGAAGAGCCATCTCCAGAAACTGAAACACCAGAACTAACAACTGAGTACGGAAAACAAATCACAAACGTGCAGCCCGAAAAGACAACTGAAGCAGAAAAGGTTGTTACTATTACTCCTGAATACACTGACTTGGAAAATGAAATAGAACCGGAAACAGCAACAGCAGGAGTCTCTGTAACTAAGGCTACCCAACCATCAGAACAGAAGGGAACGGAAAAACCTGAGGATATTGTGCCTGAAAAAAATGAAACATCCGAACAAACTGAAGAACCCAAGCTAAGTACATTGACTGATATCCCAATAGTTTCTGAAGTAACACAGGCTCCTGAAATTACTCCAGGGGTGACCCAAGTTCCAAAAGAAGTGTATACTACTGAAACTCCAGAAACCGGTACAGGAAAAACAGTAGATACTGAGACATCGCCCGCAGCTACTGAACTGCCTAAAGGTGTGCCAGTTCATGACGGATCTGAGGGAACTGAAACACCTGAGGAGCTACCAGGTATTACACAATCCACAGAACAAGAAGAACCTACAGCAGCCCCACCAGAAACAACCCAAATTCCAGTACAGTTTGTACCTGAGGGTACGGAGGGCCCTAAAGAAATTATTTCTCAAGGTACTGAATTACCAACAGAGGCATCTCAGAACACCAATATTCCATCAATAGAAGAACTAGAAAAAGCTACTACAGATGGTATTCATGTTACTTCCATTGACTTTACCGCTTCCCCGGCCCCTGAAAGTACAGAGGTTCCATCAAAGATATCTCCAGAACTAACGGAGTCTCCTGAACTCATTACTGAAATTATCACAGAACTTCCTAAAGAAGTGCCAGGAACTGATCAACCAAAGGAGGTAACTACGGAAGGTACAGGACTAACAGAAATACCCAAAATTACACAACCACCTGTCCTTGGAGTATCTGGAGTTACACAGTTACCAGAACAGATTACCACTGAAACTTCGGGGACCCAAACACACGAGGCTAAAGGCACTTCAGCTCCTGGTTCTGAAGGAACCGAAGCACCTACATCTACCCAGAAGGAGCAGTTACAAGAAGAAATTCTTACTGGAGAACCAAATATTCCTAGTGGAACACCAGTTCCTGACTCTGAAAATCTCGAACCAGGACAAATTACTTCCGAAAGCACACAAGCTCCTTTGGATACACAAACAACAAAACAGGATAGTACTGAAGGCCCAGAGGAAATATTACCTGGCACAATATCACCCGAAACTGCTCAACCTCCAGAAGAAATTGGTACGGAAGTTTCCGAACTAACTACTGCCAAAGCATCGGAAACTTCTGAACAAGGTACAGACCAAATACCACCTGAAAGTAGCGAGGCTCCAGGACAGGCCATTCCAGATAAAACACAAGCGCCAATTGAGATAGACATTTCTGAACCATCTGTTACTGAATCAGCAACTGAAGTGGTCTCAGTAGAATCTGAAAGAGATGAAG
>CAXKVY010000951.1:0-101833 GCA_964058915.1 Tetropium fuscum | reverse complement strand
ATGGCCAGTCTACCTCTGCCATAGGCTGATGATTGTGCGAATATGAGTAATGAAGTAAAGATGCCGCCTAGGCACAGTTACACGAGCTGCTGTTGTAGATTTTGCCGCCGAGACTTATGTTGATTTACCAAAATTGATTAGTCATTGTGGTGCAATGGAGTGATGTCACTAGTTGAACAAATATTCGATATGCCATACGTATATATTATATAAAATGTTTTATAATTATGATATATTACATTTTCATTTTTTAAAACGAAGCTAAAATAATGATGATAATAATAATAAAATTAATAATACACTCAACGCAAATTACATACATAATATATACATAATATATAAATAATATATAAATAATACATACACAATACATATATATATATATATATATATATATATATATATATATATATATATATATATATATATATATATATATATATATATATATATATATATATATATATATATATATATATATATATATATATATATATATATATGTATTGTAATAATGAATATGAAAATTTTAAATTTTATTTTATGCCCTTCCGTTGTATGTAACTTTTTAAATAGTGAAATATTGTAATAGTAGTATGATGGAGACAAATTTAATCTGCTTATAGGATACTTATTTCATTTATCTCAATATATATATATATATATATATATATATATATATATATATATATATATATATATATATATATATATATATATATATATATATATATTATATATATATATATATACATATATATATATATATATATATATATATATATATATATATATATATATATATATATATATATATATATATATATATATATATAAATATATATATATATATATATATATATATATATATATATATATATGTATATACATATATATATATATATATATATGTATATACATTACATACATAATATATATATAAATTACATGTATATACATATATATAAATTACATACATAATATATACATAATATATAAATAATATATAAATAATACATACACAATACATATATATATATATATATATATATATATATATATATATATATATATATATATATATATATATATATATATATATATATATATATATATATATATATATATATATATATATATGTATTGTAATAATGAATATGAAAATTTTAAATTTTATTTTATGCCCTTCCGTTGTATGTAACTTTTTAAATAGTGAAATATTGTAATAGTAGTATGATGGAGACAAATTTAATCTGCTTATAGGATACTTATTTCATTTATCTCAATATATATATATATATATATATATATATATATATATATATATATATATATATATATATATATATATATATATATATATATTATATATATATATATATACATATATATATATATATATATATATATATATATATATATATATATATATATATATATATATATATATATATATATAAATATATTGTTAAGATGCTGCTCACTTTGACAGCTGTTGGTCAACTCTACAACTTCCAACGAGTTCTCACTTTGAAAACAAAATAAGTTTGCAAACACCCCAAGACTATTAAAACTAAGTATATGTTATTTAAAGAAGAAAACCAAGTCTTAAATTATATATATTTCATGCGCAACATCTGAATATAGGTATGTTTCTTATAGGAGCATCAATCATTCCGTAATCTTTGAAAAGTGTAGCTGGTAGAATGTAATGTAATATTGTTCTGATGATAATTAGCTGCTGTGGTGCATAGCAATAACATAATATCTAATTTAAAATGATTAATTGTCAGATATCATAATCTTGCATCTTGCGAATTCTCTAACAAGGAATGTATGTGAGGTGCATCCTACCTAATTTTGCGTTTTTGTTGGTTACATCATCCAACACTACTTATGCTACTTATAAAATATGCAATTATGAGGTGTTGTCGCTTTAGGTTTCATGCAAGCAGGTGAGCCGTATGATAATTAATGATTCGGATATGTTGTTTTAGATTTCTGTTATGATACCCGAGGCTAATTATTTAAATATTCCCAAAGGAAGCGATATAGTTCGTAATCAGCTGGGTTATAATGAAATTGGGTTAAAAATAGATTTATTATTTTTGGTGTTATGTGGATGAGAGAGTTAATCTAACACAACAAATGATTTATTTATTCTTATTATCGACATATTTATGATTTATACTCATTATTATTGTATATATTCAGTCGATTCGGACAATAAATGGCAAAATGTCTGCCATCTTAGAGCCACGTTCTTGAACATTCATTGTTACTCCATTGTGAACATTTTTTATTTAAATAAACACTTACCAAATCACAACCATATACTCTGAATACCATTCATTTCGAAACTTCCGAACTAACACTATGGCTCTGTATTCCTCCCTCCCCCCATTTTTCCTCATCGAGAGACAGCTCTCTCGCAATTTAAAAAATCCTTTTTGTCATAAATTTTCATCTGGAAAATGGCGTGTCTAATTAAATACAAACTGGATCATACATAGGAAACATTTCTACGATTAATACAAAACAAGAGACTGTTCTAATCGTCGCATTCGGTGTCGTATAATGCACGAGACGCGGCTCACTATTTCCGCGACACCCGTTCGCCTTTTAATAAACCGGAGAAATAGGAAAAATATATTTGTTTAGTATTATGGACTATATTCCATGAAATGATACTTATTTAAAATTCATAGAACATAAAAAATATGCGTTTACTATTTATGGATACAGGGTAATTTACGATTAGTGTACCAAAATTAACTGATTGGTGCCTTATATATTTTCTAATTGTTTCCTTAAATAAAGTCAGGGTGTTGAAGGTTAATAATGTAAATCATTTCCACAGAGTAACTTTTAAGACGCATCAGTTTATTTATTTAATTTTGGTATTAATATACACCTTGATGGCCTTTCGTGTTATGAAATTAAAAAAAAAATTTAACATTGTCCAGTGACATAAAAACAAGCCAACGGGATTAGTTTTTTGAAAACGCGACTGGATTTATTAAAAATTATTATTATGCGTTCAATGAAATATTGAATCTATTTGGAATAAACAATTTTTTATAATTTGCTCATATATGCGTCATTTTGGTTTTTTACTTAAACTTAAACACAAGTTGCAGCAAAACGATGCACATACTAAAAAAATAGGACATTTTTTTTTACAAATGGACAATATTTTATTGAACCTACAATTTTTAATAAATCTAGGGCCTACACAATTTAAAAAAAATATTTCTCTCATGATTTGTTTCTACGCCACCGGACAATGTTATTCATTTTTTTTATTTCAAAACACAAATGCCATGAAGGTTTATCTTAATGTTTAAATTGACGAAAGAAGCGTTTATGTCTTATAAGTCATACAGGAAACGATTTAAATTATTAACCTTCAAAACCCTGTGTTTCTTTAAGAAAGAAACACAAGTTAGAACAGATCACACTGTATAAATCGCGAAAAATGGGCTAATCCATTGCCAGTAGCGCTGCCCAAAATTGGCTACCGACATCAGCGCCTGGGGTTATAGGATCCACAACTATTTTTAAAAAATGGCGGGATATGGGGAGCGCTCATCTATGCTCACGTTTTGGCGACCTCGTTGGTATGACAACGGCCCGTAAGTAACTATACGTAAAATGCAGCGGAATACCGGCTGATATCGATACGCGCCACTTGCTTATGCTGTGCATTGTAAATTGTAGCATGTTAGTATTTGCCGCGCTCAAAAAAAAGCGATTTTATGGGTCGAAGCTTACTCTTTCCGAGGTATATATTTTATTTAACTGTTTCGGGCTTCCTACGACCCCTGAATACCATTGCAAGTCGATGAAATTTGACACAGTTATTGATAACAATATGTAAAACATTCCCTGAAAGCGAATTTATGGGCCGTATCTTACTTTCCGAGTTATATATTTTTTTTAATTTTCCGGGCCCTACGACCCCCTGAATCCCTTTGCAAGTCTATGAAATTTAGCACAGTTATTGATAATAATTTCAAAAACATTCCCTGCAAGCGAATGGGCCGAGGCTTACTTTTCGAGTAATATATTTTTTAAATGTTCCGTGCTCCCTACGACCCCCCGAATCACTTTGCAAGTCGATGAAATTTGGCACAGTTATTGATATCAATATTAAAAACATTCCCTGGAAGTGAATTTCAGGGAATCGAATTGCACCGAGTCTCACTTTCCGTGTTATAATTTTTTTAATATTCCGGGCATCCTACGACCCCCTGAATCCCTTTGCAAGTCGATGAAATTTGGCGGTTATTGATAGCAATATTAAAAACATTACCTGAAAGCGAATTTATGGGCCGCAGCTTACTTTCCGAGTTATGTTTTGAAATATTCCGGGCACCTTACGACCCCTGAATCCCTTTGAAGCCGATGAAATTTTTGTCAAATCCGAAATTAAGAAGTTGCAGATATAACTCCATTACAAAATATAGCTGGAGAATATTGCAAAGAATATGTAGTTTAAACAATCTGGAATTCAGCTGCGAAGATGATTCAAGAATTTTTTTTCAGCGAGTACAATTTTAAATTTAATCCTTTTACCGACATAACGTTTAAAGAAGCACGTGATGCAAGAAACAGTAAACAGAAGGAATTATAAGCTCTTCCAGAGAAAAGAAAGGAATGCTCTGTAGCAATAGACAGTAATGGTATGCTAAACATGGCATTATTGTGACAAAATATAGACGAACCAGAGAGATTACAAAATAGATTCTGCTAAAATTGGACTGGACATAACAAATAATAAACCTACCAATTATTGGAACTGTGTCAGTACACTATCTCATTTTGCCAAAGCAGGGGTAAGTGACCAACAACTTATAAAGATAACCGGACACTTATCATCATCATCAATTAAACGCTACCTCCAAATTATCTCTGAACATCACAAAAATCTTTTTAGTAACTTACGAGTATCGAATAACACAAGTCAAAATCAATATTCGACATTTGTGGAAACCAGAGAAGAGAATATTGAAATCAGTGCACAAAACCAAATAATTTATATCTTTATTTTTAATAATTTTTCCTTCTAATAATTGTATAAATAAAGATAATTATTGTTGTTGTTCATTCATATATTCTGTCGTTAATTTATCTTGCCAAAAACATTCGCGCTTTTCTTTTATGGATAGATTTATTTTCTAAACATTTTGCCAATCAGTAATTTTGCTCGAAAAACTGTTATTTGACAAAATCGCTCGACCTCCGTTATCTCTGTACTATTATCTGTACTTATTAAAGTTTTATATTACTCTAGTTCGTAGTCATATTTTTTTGGTTACATACGCATTTAGAAAGGGTATGTTTCTATTTATTTTGAAGGTAATTAAAAAGTAATTAGTGGGCAATGTAGAAATATTACTTGTAAACATGTATTCGATGATTTTGTTTCGGAGGAGGTGTTTTCAATAACCAAGTTGCGATCAATCATGAAGACATTCCTGAGCAGAGTAATTTACAAAATATTTAAAGTGTGTAAAGGCGAGAAACTTCTGAAACTTTGACATCTGTAAAACGGGTAAGTATTTAATGAGTTGAATGAATGCTCGCGTCGTTTCTATTTGCATGTCACTTGTGCTGAAGTGAACTGATCTGGAAGGCCGACGTTGACGGGGTTGCTCACCCTCTCGCTGGATATGCGCCATGCTGGGGGTATCGCTAGGAATGTTTGGTTGTAAGGAACAGTATAGAAATGAAACTCTGAACGCTTCGCTTCGACTTCTTTGGCCCGAAGATTTATTACCCGGTAGGACTGAATGGTTGTAGAGGGAAAATATAGAGGTAACTATAAACCGCATAAATCCTTCTTTATTAGCTGGTTGAAGTGTTATGGTAAATAAACACATGTTTAACTAACTCGTTTAGATAAAATGATCAATTGGTATGAATAATTGATATCTATTGATGATCAAAGTAATTAGCACCTAAAGTTTTAGTACAGCCATTAAAGCTGGATTAAATACTCTCAAAATAATTGTGAACGTTTCTTAGCTAATATTTATCTACCATTTCCTTAATCTTACGAATGATTTCTGTTTTCGTCAGTTCATTGCTCATCAACTTTAGAAATGTATTTTATATTTGGTAAAGTACCTAAGGTTATTTTGAATAAACATTCTGAATGTTATTTTCAAATAACGGATTGTTTTACTTAATGTATATACGATAGATCAATGGCCAGAGATATAGATGAATGTTTAGAAAAATGAAGACAACAAAAAAGAGCATCTGAGGAGAAGAGGAGGGAACATGCATGGCGGGAGAGATACTATCTACGGAAAAATGCGGGAAACGTCAAAGTAATTGACGATTTAAATGAAAAAGAAAAAAGACGAGTCGGATCACGCAGGAGGAAGACGTCTTTAAAATTATAAAAAAAATTAATGAAGAATGGCTGGTGGCTACTTTCCTAGAGGACATTACGCCACCAACCCATGACAATAATAGTTGAATTACAATCAACGTAATTATAACATACCAGGTACACCAAGTCTTCATAATGAAGAAAATGAATACTGAGAAAGCGTTTAGAAATAATGAGAAAATTGAAACTCGCCTTAAAGAGATAGATAACTAGATAAAAAAAGCAAATTACAGAACAAAATATTATAGATTAATAAATACACATCATTATAACTAGTAAAGATTCACCTAAACCTAAAGTAGCAGAGATTACAAAAGGACAAAACGTAACAAAAGAATTTTTAAATTGCACGTCGTTTAAATTAACACATCGAATTTTCATTTCATTTTATATGTCATATATTGTCATCTCTTCAAAAAATCAATTGTGGTAACTGAAAACTCATTTGTAATGAATGAAAATCTCATTCCAATTAAATCAACTATCACCGGAGTTGCTGCAAATGAACTTCACCAGTAGTTACAAGTGAGTTCAGAAATCTTTGAGATGCATAGGACCGGAATAGCAACTTTACCTTAATTACTTTATCTGAATAATTAATTATTCACTCTTAAATGAAACAAACAAGATTTATAAATATTATATTTTTGTTACCAAACAAAATATTGCATAGATACTTAAGATATTTTGTGCAGGAATACCAAACTAAATATAATTAAATTATAAATACATAAAAATGGCTAATGACAATGTCATGCTTATACTAAAAGCATGATGAATGTAGAAAGGAAACTATACTATATAGATCAGAATTAAAATATAATATGTATCATATTACTCTAATATATTATACATAAAATAAATATTGCATACTTATATTGCAGTAATACAAAACTAAAGAATATAATAATTTTATAAATATAAAAATTACCTAATTGTTATATTTATACTGAAAGTATATTAAAGTAATGTAAATATGAACCTATACTCAAAATTAAGCACTCTAATATAAAATATAGAACAAAGGTCTGATCAGTCATTGGTCCATCCATCCAGTCATCAGTCCATTTCGCTATATAGCAATTCCCGCCAAACAAAACACAATAATCACAAAATATAACCACAAAAAACCACTGACCCTCCATCATGTCTCACGGTGCAATACAAAATGAGAGGAGAGGCATGGCAGTAGAGTTGGTTTGATCATGTGTAGTCGGCTGGTAAAAGCCGAAGGTGATCAAAGCTTGAAAAGTCCAACGAAAAGTGTTCATTGCAAGCTCTGGGTAAACTGTGGCAACTACCTCTGTTAGTTGGGTGAAAGTGCAAAATGTTACCCAAAACCCAAAGTTACGGCAACTCGTACTTTAATAGTAACTACCAAAAATCTCTTGCACAAATCTCTAAATCTCTTGCACAAATCTCTTTTACCAAATAATATCGTTACCCTCAAGTGCATAAAGAAGAAGTCAAAACGCAAATTTCTAAAATGTTACAACAAGGCATTATACAACCCTCAATTCCATGGTCATCCCCAGTTTGGGTAGTGAGCAAAAAATTAGACGCATCCGGAAAACAAAAAACTTAACGAGCTGACAATTGATGACAAATATCCCCTACCTAATATATCTGGCCTCCTCGACCAACGTGGACGTTGTCAAGATTTTATCACTTTAGACTTGGCATACCTATATATTTTACCTACTATACATTTACCTAGTATATATGGATGACATAATGGTTTATGCTATGACTATACGTGAACGCGTATCCCGACAAACAGAAATTTCCAAAAGACTACAGAAAGCAAATTTAAAAATTCAACCAGATAAATTAGAATTTCTTCTGAAAAAAGTTGCCTATCTCGGACATCTCATTACAAAAAAATGGCGTAAAACCAAATCCTCTTAAAGTAGATTGTATACAAATTTTCCCCCACCAAGAACAGAGGAAAAAAGAAAATCTTTCTTGGGGCTTGCTGGATATTACAGACGTTTCATATTAAAGTTTGCAAAATTTCCAGGCCTTTAACAAAATTATCTCAAAAAGACGCTCAATTTATTTTCGATAAAGAATATCAAACAGCTTTTGACGAACTTAGACAAACCTTAATATCGTCCCTTCTCATATACCCAAATTTTACCGAACTATTTGTACTGACAACAGACCCTAGCGGATTTGTAATACGTACGTACTTTCGCAACGACCTATCGGCAAAGACGTACCAATCGCATTCGCATCATGAACATTGTGTAACGCAGAGACTAAGTACAGTACAATAGAACGTGAGCTGTTAGCTATGGTATGGTCAGTAAAACCCTTCAGACCGTATATTATTGGTAGAAAGTTTAAATTGATAACCGATCATCTACCGTTAAGTTGGATATTCTCTATAAAAGACTAAGGAAGTCGTTTAGCTCGCTGGCGTGAAAAATTAGAAGAATACGACTATGAAATAATGTACAAGCTCGGAAAAATCAACAGAAACGCTGACGCATCATAAAGAATCAAAATTAACCATTAAATACAGAGTTCAGAAGCAGTAGGCAATACTTAGGCCAATTAGAACTCTCTCTTACGCAATTTTTTTTAATTAACAACAAATCGAAAAGTAGTTCTCACAAATATTTTTTCTCAAATGAGTAGGTCACTTAGGTACTTTTCCACAGTGTAGTAGTTCGATATACGGAAACGAATCACTAAACGAATCACTTAGAAGTTGTACAAGTTCTTTCACCATTCTTACATTATATATATATATATATATATATATATATATATATATATATATATATATATATATATATATATATATATATATATATATATATATATATATATATATATATATATATATATATATATATATATATATATATATATATATATATATATATATATATATATATATATATATATATATATATATATATATATATATAATTCAATCCAATATATATATATTATCAATATATATATATATATATATATATTATATATATTGATATTCTGAAAAGAAAATATAACCTAATATATAAATTTATTATCTCCTCCGTAACCAGTCGCAACCAGATGACTGAACAATAATATGATAACGTCAGCTGATATGGGCTAAATCGTGTTTAGTTAAAAAATAAAAGCAGTCTCCTCATTCCTTATATCTAGATAAGCACTCCTAATAGAAGAAAGACAATTAAAGACTCGTGCCTTTCAAGCACCACAGACCCACCAGCAAGATGTCACATTTTGACCATTGTGTGCTGCAGCATACCAGCCTTCTCATAATTATTACAGTGACAACTGATCTACATGCACAGATTTTAAAATTAGATTAATGTGTTGTAAAATATATGACCTCCGACAAGAATACCCTGAGTGGAAAATATGTACGAGAATATATGCGAGAGATGTTTTTGCTTTCTACTTTATTTTTATATTCATCCGCTTGTTTAATATTATACACTATTTAGATAATATGTACTTACTCATTATTACTGTTAGGTATTGTTTAAATGAAATATTTTTTTCCAACGCATTTATATTTTAGAAAGTGTATATTCGCAACGTAAAACTTAATAATTTTTCTTTATTCAATTTTAGATCTCTTACGAAGGAGCAGATTTTAGGGACTCTGACTAAGAAAATTACGACACTGGGATGTGTGATACATGGTTGATTAATAATACCTTTATTAACGATATTAAAATTAAGTAATATAATTTTGTCAGAAAAGATAAAGTATGATATTTTTGATAATTTTGTGTGATAATTAATTTTGAGTTTACATTTAGTTTACCTAACGTTGACAAATGACAAATATGGTTTATACATATATGTTAGAAATCAAAAGTAAATGTACATGTCTTAATTTAATAAATACTGACATACAGTTATCGAATTATATTATTTTCTAAAAAAAATACAAATATACAGGCTTCTAGTGAACTAATAGCAATTTCTCCAGTTTTACCCGTGTTATCTAAATTATTAGAAACAAATATAAATTTTAAAATTTGTGAACATTTGGTGAAATATGACGTTTTACCTAGAAATCAATCTAAAAATTTGTCAAAATCGTAGCTTTTTATCTCAGGCATAATCACAATAGATAAGTTCCAATAATAATTATAGAATATCGAGTTAATACTCTAATTAAACTATAACACTCGGAGTAGTTTCCACAAACACCAAAACACTTTCACTTCGCTTGACGCGCGTCTCGCCAACCAAGTTGGCATCATCCGGAGACGATTAAAACTCAGTATCCTATCCAGTAATTAAACTATGTCTAGATTACAAGATTAATGCGAAAACATCAATGTAAATATGGGTTTCGAGAGTTTATAATCTAGAAGAAAAGTGCAATATTGAGATGACTCCTAACAGATACATCGAAATTACACAAAGAATGTGAATCTTATTATATTATAGTGTTTTGAATTCAAAATTAGATCAAGTCAAGTTCAAATTGTAAGGGTTTTATGTAAAATTAAATAAATCAAATAATTGGCATCAATCTGATTGGTCAGATTGTATCATAACAACAAGAAAGAAGGATCGTAACCAGGAAATGCAGATGTTTTTCAATACGGCATATCCGTAGTTACATATAACAATTTAGGGAGTTCAGCTAAGGCGTTCAAAGAGATAACAGCCACGCTCATATTGTTCATAAAAATTTGTAAAATTAATAGTTAAATTAAAGTAAAATTGGTTAAAATTGTGCTAAATAATTAAGAACACCAGTGGAGAAGGTCTACAAGCAGAAATAAAAGTAAATTAAGTATTTTTCGTCGTAATTAGCAAGTGAGAATTATAGAGGCTTGGTAGCGTCCTCAGTCGCAGAAGTGTTTGGTAATAAATATAAAAGAAACTGATACAATTTTCCAAGAAGTCTCAAGTTAAAAGAGTATATAAATGCAGAAGCCGAAATAATAAATTTGAGGTTGAGGATATACTATCATTAAAGTTCCAGCGATCATCGCAGCGTTCCAGAGTTAGTATGGCGACATCCGCTAGATGACACCACCGGAGCCCAGCACCATCTGTTAGTTCGTGATCAAACCAGTGTCGTCGATAATACTGATACGTTGTTGTGCATCGTAATTAAAAAGGGATTAACAAATTTCTAAGATAACAACCATTTCAAACTTTGCTAGTTTTTAAGATACGTTGTAACAGAGGACTTGGTCCCATGTACTAGAAAAAAGTTAAATACGTAGGTTTGCGTAGGGTAGTAATAAGGTATTAATTTTGTTTATTTATGATCATATTACATGACAATAAACATAGTCATATACATAAAAATTTGAGATTAGACAATATTCTATAGATTTAATAAAATATTATAGTATCATAAAATTCACTATTTGGAAATTAATTTCATTTTAAAAATTTTAATCCAACAAAAAATATATACCGACCTAATTGAACCCCCTCTAGGACGATGGAGGGGGTTCATGTTCTAAGTAATCCTTCTAATATATATTACAAATTAATGTTCATAGAACTGTTGCCCATAAACAAGAAGGATTCAATAGGGAAGAAATATTGTAAGTATCCTGTAAGCTTATCAGACATTTCTTCGCTAAACTATTACATTACATTGTCTCATTTTATACAAGTCTATAAAAAAATTAACGTATGAAGCATTTTCATAAATATTAATATCATAACAATTATCATATCAAGTAGGGCATTAAAGGATCTTCAATATTTCCTAACAGCTCAATATATATATATACATATATATATATATATATATATATATATATATATATATATATATATATATATATATATATATATATATATATATATATATATATATATATATATATATATATTACTTAAAAATTGATACGTACAAAAATATACGTTTAAAATTATACATCTTATAACATGCAATAATAAATTGTATTAATAATTTAAGCAAGAACTGGGTTCTCATTTTTTTTAATATGTGTAGATGCAAAAAATAACAATAGCACCATACATTTATGTAAAATAAGCTTGCTTTTCACGTCTCACTGTCGTAATTTTCTTATGTCGATTTGTGTTGTTACGCCTGAATGGCTTGCTCTCCTTTAGAAAGGGACGACAAAACTGCTCTGGCAAATAAATATATTCATCAGATATCATGATATCAGTTAGCTATATGGTCTATAATTACAATGTAAATTAAATATTTATATAAGATGATTTATTTCAATATGCCTTGCCCACACTTAGGACAGAATTAGAATTAGGACACATATTTAAAATTACAATAACATTAATGGTTGATCAATATTGAGCAGTTGTTAATAATCAAAGCATCAGCAGGTGTATAATAGCTAAAAATAAAAAAAATAAGAAACTCACCATTCGCGAGTGAAATGATACTGAAGTTTGACAATTTCAATTTTGCAACTTAAATAAGTCAAACCAATTTGGGTTTTAAAAAAAAATTCAGACGAAAGTTTCATGTTTCTTGACGTAAAATCGATTGCATATGTCAAAAATAGCGGGTTCCATTTAAAAAACAGCTTAATAAATAAAAGAAATTAATGATACTGAAAGAACTAGAAAAAGCTAGTATACCTATACATTATATAGGTACTTCATGTATTAAACTTTAATGTATAAAATCAAAAGAAGACATTATTACATTACATACCAATATTATTTGATTTCACCATTTAGACAAGATACTTGCATAGAACATGAAAACAGAATAAGGAAAACTACAAGAATTACAAATAATATTAATAGCCAAGTATAGAAGAGAGAATATTTACACGGAGTTTGTGAAGATAAAGACTATATAAAGCAAGCAACAGAAAAAATCTATGAATGGTTAAACAATCAGTATCAAAATATCAAACTGATTTTTTACGAATTTAAAACATCACCTTATTTATTATTGTCAAGCTACATATCATAGCAAATATTACTAAATTCAGTATAATGACATAATCCTATGTGATTAAAAGAAAATGTGAGGTATTCTTACTGTATGTAAGAATAAATAGAATGTTTCAACTCTGTTGTATCATAGCTGGTATACCGAAAACTTTCCCAACCACAAGTATACCGGGAATAACGAGAGGATTTTAAAATGATCAGCATGTGCAGTTGCCTCCGCCAAATTGACTACTTCTCTTCAAACACACTGCTGATCGCCTTGCTGAGTTCCCCAGACGAGAATTCAGTTTGAACCTGACAGACAGGGACTGGCAGCCCCATGCAAATTGAATTGCGAAATTGTTACACATTCTTTTTTGGACGTCTGCATGTCCATTACTCATCCTAACAGTTACCATTATAAACAAATATACCGACCCGAGGAACATTCAGAATTACAAAGAACTATATTACAAAGGCGAAGAGGATTGTAGTTCATTTGATTTTTTTCTCCTTTTATTTTGTAATAGCAATTCGCATTCACGACTTGTGGTTAACTCTCTGCTATTATAACTATTCTGTTCCGTGAATTATATATAATAAATAATGCCTTTAAATTAGATACGTATATTGACAAGGAGAAACAATAGCACAATATATCGAGCTAGGATTACAATATATGTTAAAAAACGTTTTGATTGATTCGAAACATCAACACTAGGAAGCGAAGACCCTCACCACGGAAATGTTGCAGAGCTTCTTGCTCATTGAGACATTTTACGTGTTCGAAATTCGAAATTCTACCGTTGATTGAAGAATTTATTCGTCCAATCAACGATTCTACATTCCAAAATATGTTCAAGATGGCAGCATTCAGACAAGTTCTTACATAAGAAAATTCTCTGTAGCAGTTGAATGGCGTAGTTCGATAGAAAACAGTTGAATGTAAAATAAATAAAGAAAAGCACATTTTGAAGGTATGCTCCTATCGATTAATAAACGGTTGATATTAAAATAAACATTTGAAGATAAGAAAGTAACAAACTTACCAGGAAGGAGAACTTCCTTGGAGACAGCTAACAAAGCCAGTAGAGTTGAAAAATGTAGTTAGAGGCAGAAGCCAAGTATTTTGGGAGTTCATCTGTAAGTAATCCCATAAAGTTTATTAAACCCCCACCCTGGTTTACATCGGAAATTTTAAATTGTATAAAATAAAAAACTCACATCATAGATATAATAATCATTCCGAGTATCACATGACTAAATTTAAAAAATTGTGGAAAAAATAAAAATAATAATCAAGATTGAACACACAAATTGGGAACACATAAAAAAGTGGAAAATTATTAGAGGAAACAGCAATGAATTTTGGAATTACGTAAATAATTAAAAGTGTCAACATAATAACCGTACATATTATAGAAAATATGGGATAAGATTGGTTAATATGGAAAGGGATGTCGAAGCTTTTTCAGACTATTTTAAATAGGTTTTTGGTGATGAAGCTACCATATGACTTAAATCTAGAACACACTAAAAATATGGTACCACAGAATTTGTGCATCTAAATAATATTATTCTAAATAATTCTATCTAAATAATATATTAAGACATTCGATTATCGGATTATCGGATCGGGGGATTAAAAAAGGACGGTGTATAAGGACGGTGTTAGGTACGTACCTACAAGTTGACAAATTTTATTCATAAAATAAATGATATTATAATATAAATACAGTCAGAGATAAGCAAATATATATATAGATATATAACTTTGGGCATTACAAGAAAATTACTGTTGATAAGGTATGATAATTATTAAATATATTAAATAATAGAGCTTTTCATTTTGTCAAACAAATGTGATTAATTATATTTATGCTGTATTTTTACCGACCAGATCTGATTTCAAAATATTTTACATTGTACAAGCTGTCAGACCATCAAGCTTATCATTTGTTCATCGACGGCTTCATCGGAATCAATGGATAAAATTATCATTACTCATCCATTGTTCTAGTTGCGATGTGTGGTCTTTGTTTGAAATGCATAGTACGTGTAAGTTTTTTTTTAATATTCTTTGGCTCATGGTATATATATTTTTTGCAAATTATAAAATTAAACTGGATGTTATTTTACCCTGTATCTTACCGAGAAAGAATATTATATATTAATTTCGTATTATTATCTCCAAGAGTACAGTCGAGTCGCGGCGCCAACCAAATGTGAACGGATTTTGGTTTATAAAATTTCATCTGGATTTTATTTGATACCTAAATCAGACTTTTTTACTGACGTAATACAGAGATGGTATTGATATAATTTTATGTTCAGTTTCCCTTAACCTACTTACAGAATTAAAAGACAACAGAAATAATAAGGAAATAAATCGCTAATGTTACTTACATATTAGTCGAAGAAAGTTAAGACGTTCTATGGTAGCCCGCCATATTTAAATTAGTAAATTCAGTAAACTGTTAATTGTGAACTGCTTTGTCGTAATGATCCTATTTTTCGCAAGTAACTTTAGAATTAAAGTATACACGGTCCCTAAGTTATTCACTTTTATATAAACCAATTAAACATGTTTTAAAAAAAATGCAGACTTTCTTTTTGGCAGATTAACATTATCAACTTTATACCCTGCCTGGTACAAAAATACGTCACATTTTACTATAAAATGTTTCTATATAAATTGCCCTTTTTCGTAAATTCGAAATTCCTTGATATTTTGTTCACCATGTCCAGATATGTTGGCATTGTTGGCCCCATTCAAAAAAAAATTACTGCAACATATTTTAAAAATATCCAACCAAGAATATAGTTCAACCGTTTTTTTCATTCAAAACTATTCACGTTATGATCGAGATTTGACGTTTGATCTTCGTTATGATTTTTCGATTGACATTTGTGAAATAAATTAAGAGAAAAAAAGTTAATTTTAAATGTTAAATGTTTATTTTTAAAATTGATTTAAAAATTGATTTAGTTTATTAACATAATTAGTGTATTCTAATTAGAAATAAAAACAGTAAATTAAAAAGTAAAAAAAAGTATTTTACAATTAACAAATCTATGACTATAACCGGAGTTCTTGGTACATTGTTATGATTTTACAAAATGTTTTATGACATTTTACTCATTCATTTACTTGAAAAAAAATATTTTACTACGCCCCTGTCTTTTTTTATCGTATTTCATATGTCACGGCCGCCTCATGTTACTTATATTCGACTTCCGTTAGTTATCTAACCACATTCTAGAATATTGTATAAATTTAAATATTGCTCGAATATTGGTATGTTTTTTTTTCAAAAAATCACATCTCCCTTATATTTGTAGACGGATGCTTCGACCTTAATACTTTTATGTAGAGAATAGATGGATATTTAGAAAAGTTTATATAATTCGTGCCTGTACGTCCAACGGTTTTGGAGAAAAAAAATGTTAACTTATTTTACCGGTTTTAGCCTCGAAAAAATAATTTTGTTACGCCCCTGTTCAAGTTATGGTAATATTCATATTGGAAATTAAATATACTCCTAATTTTAAGTCTATAATATCGAAATCGAGTCTATAACACAATATTTCAAAATTTATTTTTTTTATAGGTACCTAGGAAATATGGATTTTTTTTGTGCTGTCTCTTTTAAAAATTCATATCCCCGTTACTTTGGCAGATGGAGGTGTCGACCCCAACACTTGTTTGTAGAGCATAAACGGACGCACGAAAAAGGTTATGTACATCGTTCCGATAAATTGTACAGTTCGGAAGATATGGGTCGGTAAAGTAGAAAATTTAAAATATTACTTTTTCAGTGATAACTCGAGAACGATCGTTTTGGCATTGAATCTGAAACCGCCATCGTATCTGGGGGGTAGTTTACAAGTAAGGCGGTGATTTTTGTCGCCGCCCGCATGACTCTGAGGTGATAAAATTGGTTTCTTATAAAAAAAAAAACGGAAAAAGTGGATTTTCCATAAATATTGCGATAAAAAATTTGGAGACACGTAAGACTGTGCGGGAATTGATACGTTTTAGGTTTCAGATCTTCCTGACACATTGTTATAATTTAACAAATTTTTATATGACATTTTATTCATTTCACCTTAAAATTTTTTATTTTATTACGCCCCTGTCTTTTTTATCGTATTTCCTATATCGGTAATGAAACGGCCGCCTCATGTTACTTGTAATCGACTGCTTTTAGTTCTCTAACAACGTTCTAGAATATTGTATAAAGTTAAATATATATTGCTGGAATATTGGTGTTTTTCTTCAAAAAATAATATCTCTCTTATCTTTGTAGATGGACGTTTCGACTTTTATGTAGAGAACAAATAGAAGTTTATAAGTCATGCCTGTACGTCCGTCATTTTATTATTATTATAGCCTGATTATTTCACGAGTGAATATAACACATCATGCTACAATATCACCTGAAACATCTTCAGACGCAGGAAAAGCAAAATTAACCCCTTATTTAAGAGGTTAAATTCATCCTTATCAAACGATTGCGAGGACTGATTTTCAACAATGTTGATGACCTTTCAAGGAATATTTCGTCCCGATGTGGTACTTGATTTTAATCGTAAAAAAGTCGTCAACTTTTAACCTACGGGGCAGCCCAAAAGGTTATAGAGCCCCAGGTAAAAATTATGAAAATGTTTAAAGTCACGCGCTTTCTTGGTACTTCAATCCATGTAAACAAAAATATAAACTTTCACAAGAAATATTTTGTAATTTAAGAATTTTTAGAAGAATTTTAGCAGGTGGAGGGCAGCTGCAGCTTGCCTCCTGGCGCCGCCCGTGTTTAATCGTATAAGTTTTTTATTTTGTGAACATATTTTTTTCATGAATTTTGTATTAATTGATTAAAACGTTTTCCTCTGAAGGTCACACAACTAGTAATGTTCTAAATTATTTAAAATTCATCTAGTCCGTAGGCTTGTACTTCAATAATACTTCTTTTACTGTGCAGATATTTGATTTCATTATCTAGTCATTTTTATTATGAAGTATTACTGCCGAAATTATTTAATTTTTAAGAATATTAAAAAATGGAAGAACTGAATTACGTTTACAGGTTTTTAAAACCCAATCCCAATCAGCGCTTATTACTATAACCTATAGGGACATATTATTATAATTTAAGTTAATGTTAAGTTTAAGAGTTCATCATTATTCCATTAGCTACACTTTTAGAATAAAGCCTTTGTGCGAATAGCCAGTTGTATAATAATATAAAACAATTACATTGATTTTAAAACGGCATGAAGGTTAAACCTTGTAAATGACATTAGTATGAAATTAAGCGACCACGTAAACTACAATGAAGGGTGAAAACAATATGAGAAACAGAGGCGGAAGTGCAAGTAATGAGGGTTTCGCGTGCAGGGAACATATTAATAGCAACACGAGGACCAACTGCTTGCAAATTTTTGGATCAGACACAATTTTAAAAATTATTTAATGCAATGATAATTACCATATTTAAGAATCTCGTGTTGGATTTAACGTTTAATTTATCACAATATTCATGAGTAATGCGTTTAGTATTGATCACTGGACCTAATGATATTATTGATGGGGATCTCTTTAAATACAATTTATTATTTAACTACATATATTTATATATATATATATATATATATATATATATATATATATATATATATATATATATATATATATATATATATATATATATATATATATATGACCAAATTTGTTTATAGAAATATAGTTGAGTGCCACGTGGCCTTCGGTGGGCATTTTGATTCTTAATCAAAGGACAAAGGGACCAACTGACCACCATAGTTACCACATAGGAATTTTGTTACTGGGACAATATGACCACTCGTAGTCACCCTGCGTTGAAAAAATACGTAGAACTATAAATTTCTAATGTAATTAATTAATGAAATAATAGTAATAATAATTAATATTAAAACTAATATTAATAATATGTATATAGAGCAAAAACAAAGTTAATGAAAACAGAGAACAAAATAGTATACCAACTAAATTTAATGGATAACAATTATAATTAAAAAGTTGTTGGAAATGTTGTTCCCAACCAATAAAAACATGACCACCGAAGCCTAGTGTATTCCAGGTATTCTTGGTGGTCTCCTGCGGAAGTACACGGGTGGTCATGTCCAAATGTCCACGGATGTACATGTGGTGCACAAAATGTTGTACGTGCTCATAGATCTAAGACTATGAGTGTTTGGTTTTTTAATATGTCAAACACTCATAGTCCAAAATCTATAAACGTTTTTTAAGATTTAAACATGGCTACTAGGCTTTTAGAGAATGGGAAAATTTAAAGATGTAGGAATGAGTTTGTTTACACTGGTTCTCATAGGCGTAGGCATTTATTTAGGGGGTCGAAAATAGAAGATTTTTTTATATGCATATATTAGACACCACAGCTGATATTAAATGCAAGTTTCCACACCAGCGCATTACCATTTTTTAGTGGGTTGTTCGCTAGTAGTTATATTTCCCACAAGAAACAAAAATAAATATGTAATAATATGTAATATGTAATATCACTATTAATATATATATTACTATATATGTAATATCACTATTTTCCGTCACTTTACAATTCATCTTCACTGTCGCTATCACCATTTCTAATTTTTATCACAAAGGCTTCTATGGCTGGATCAATCTCCAAATCCACATCCCACATTATCTGTTCCTCTTTCATCACGTGATTAATACACTTCTGCTAATTTTCTGCTGTGACATTTTCCATTGCTCCTCGAAGACGGCTCTCTACGTCAATTAATTTAAAAGTTCAATTCACTCTCGCCACTTCCCTTTTTACTTGCGCCCAGATCAATTCAATGGGGTGTAATTCGAGGTGATAAGGAGGTAATCTCAACAATGTGACTTCATGCGTCAATGCTAGTTCATCCACTCCCAGTTTCTTATATTTATGGACATGTACCTTAGCAACTTGCAATAATTCTGCCTTCAAGTAATTTTCTTGGTAAGGAATGCCCTTTTCTGTTAACTATTCTTGAATTTTACCCTCATGAACTATTTTGCAATAATTCAGGGTGTTCCATTGCGGGTTTCGCCTTTAAAATTGTTACAAAGTACTGATGAATTTTCAAAATGGCGAATGAATATTGCCTTTATGGTCCGAAACGATTCAAAATCTGTAGCTTGGGGTTTTTGGGGTAACAGGTCAAGTATTGTTTGACAAAATTAATATTCAAGACGGCGGACATATTGGCTACCTATGGTCCGATACGACTCAAAATCGGTGTCTCAAGAACTGGGGGGTCGCTGATAACGAATCTTTTATCAATATCAATATTCAAGATAGCTCCATAATAAGGCGGAGAGCAAAAAACCTTGATTAATTGCTCCATAATTTGTTTAATATATTTAGTACCAGACTCAGCGAAGAGTATTCTATTGAATGTTACACTTTTTATAATTTCACTAGTTAATATATTATAATAGGAAGAAATATTATGTTATAATAGGATACACAAATGACATGACATAATTACTACGTTGATGAGTTCCACTTGGCGCCATCCCGCTTCCGAATTTTCGCTTTGTTCTCACATAGTGACAGCGTTTAGACCCCTTTTTATATATATAATATTCAGAGAAAAGTTAATAGTAAGTAAAAATAGAACAAGGTATCAGCATGTAATTAGCAGTTCTTAGAAAATTAAGAACTATATTAAGCGGTTGCCTAGTGAGTTCTATTCCTCAATCTATTTTCTTACACTTTACAATTAGCCTGATCAAATGGTGTACAAAAGTGCCTGTTTCGTAACATGAGTCCGGTAAAAGATGTTTCAACGGAATAAGGCGTTTTCAGACGTCTATACCTGATTTTGCAGTTTTCACAAAAGTTTTTCACATTTGCAGTTTTTCGACTGACGATGGCGATCTTATAAATCGGTCTAAGTTAGAGAGGGTATTCGACGCATAATTTATTGCTCTTCAGATTTCATTACTGTGATATTTTCCGTACGATGCGGCGTTTGCAACATACGAGACTTAAAAAACTCCTAAAATTTAGAGGTTTTTTGCTTTTTTCGACATGAAGCCGTACTGCTACGAGGCAGCAAACTTCAGATTCGTGTACATTACCCCAAAAACCTTTTAATTCCGTTGAGAAACTTTCTGCTGGACTCATGTTACCGAAAAACTACCATTTGATCAGGCTAAATGTTACAGTTTGTACAGATACTTTAGAGTGTCAGTGAAACATAAATCATACAAGAGTAGTTTTTAATGCATTGATTAGGTAGCAGCAAGCTACAACGAGTAATGCACATTGTACAGGAGAATTGCAAAAGAAATTGGATAGTGCGAGTAGGGTTAGACGCAAAGAGTCGAGCTTAAAAGCGAAACTTGAATGATGCTCCGCCAGCAGAATTCGATCGAAACGGGGACTTTTAATTAGTTTCAGTTCAGTTACAGCATTCTCAGTCTCGCAAAAACTACAAGTGGTCAGAATTGTCAGTCAAGCGTAGTAGCTACAACGACCGCAAACTTCAGTAATGAATCGTGTAAATGACATGTTCTCCTTGCCATAACGAACCAGATGTACCAATCATTATAAAACAAGCTACGTCAAATCATCAATTAGATTAAATTAATTGATTACAGTTCTTAGTGGTATTGTTGAGAAAATGTTGATCCTATAACGATAACTGTTTAATTGCTAGGCTGATATTCTGATAGAAAAGCTTGCATATTATGTGTGTGAAGTTAGCAACGTTTCTGTGTCAGAGACGTTTCTAGTAGTAATGGTGTCGGTGCAGCATAAGAGAGGCGGCAAATTACCTTAAAATCTTTTCCCATATACCTATATATACAAGCGGCCATTATTTCTAGGTAAATTCACTCCTATTATTTATTATCATCCATCACATATAATTATTACAATAGCAAAATAAATAACACAGAATAACAGGCAATTTCATTTTGGGGCTACTTGTAAAAAAAAAGTAACAAAAATAAAAAGGGGACTAGTAACCCCTTTTTATTTGAAGGCAATGTTCTCTTTGGCCTGTTTTCAACATTTTAGAGAAAAAAACTGTTACCGCAGTTGTAGAGTAAGTGCAGTAAGAGAGGGTTGTCTTTTCCCTGCTGTCCCTAGAGCTTTTCGAGTAACCCGTACGAGAGAATTTGATCTTTTTAGTACCGTCATCAGTTTTTTCGGGAAATCCGTGGGACACAATAGGCAAAATGCAAAAAAACTAATATGCGGTGTATGCGGTGTAACCTAACCTAACCAAACCTAACCTAACCTAACATTAAAAACAATATATTTTTTTTAAATAAAAATATATTTTTTTTTAATAATTAAACCAACCTCTTTTTAACATCCTACTTAACTTTATCCAAAAGGCTCATTTTTTTTGGATTTGAGAAAGTAGTTATTATTATTCTGAATATGTCGTCAACCGCATTATCTATTTTTGCATATTTTGTCTCTCCTACGGATTTCTCGAAAAAAATGACAAGAATTAAAAGACAACCCTCTATTTAAAATTAAGGATTTCCAGAAAACATCAACCATATATATATATATATATATATATATATATATATATATATATATATATATATATATATATATATATATATATATATATATATATATATATATATATATATATATATATATATATATATATATATATATATATATATATATATTTGTATATTGTGTCTTCAACGTATTTCTAAAAAAAAAATGACAAAATAAAAAGATCAGCCTCTTCGTAATATTACCTAAAAAAATCACCGATGAAGAAACCTAATGACGAATGGGCCCGCTCCAATAAAGAAAAAGCCGATCTATTTGCAGACCATTTATATAATGTCTTTCAGCCTGCTGCTGCAGCACCTGGAAACATCGACAATGAAATCGAGGAGTTCCTAGATGTGCCGTGCCAAATGTCTCCACCACTAAAGCCCATAAGTATAGCTGAAGTTAAAGCTGAAATAACTAGGCTTAACAACCAAAAAGCTACAGGTTACGACCTAATAACCGGCCTAGTCCTAAAGAAGCTACCTCGTCAGCTGTGGTCCCCCTTACAACCATCTATAATAGAATACTAAGCCTCTGCTACTTCCCCGTCCTATGGAAGTATGCAGAAATAATAATGGTCCATAAACCTGGAAAACCAACTCATCATGTAACATCCTACCGACCAATAAGCCTCCTGCCAACACCTAGCAAAATAATTGAAAGACTGCTACTCAAAAGAATACAGGAAGAACACGAACTAGCCAATCTACTACCCACTTACCAGTTTGGATTTCGAGAAAACATGTCAACGATACACCAAGCCCACAGCATAGTAAATCAAATAGCTAAAAGTATTGAGGAAAAGAGATTCTGCAACGGAGTATTTCTAGATGTCTCACAAGCATTTGATAAAGTGTGGCACGTAGGTCTACTATACAAGCTGAAAATGATGCTAAATCACAATTATTATCTACTCCTAAAATCATACCTTACTGACAGAAACTTTTCAGTAAAGTTCAATGATTCGACCTCTAACTTATTTCCTATAAAATCTGGTGTTCCACAGGGCAGTGTGCTAGGGCCACGCCTGTACCTCATATATACCAGCGATTTACCTGAACGGAAAACACTATGATAGCAGCTTTCGCCGATGACGATCTTATCTACACATGATAATCCCGGCACAGCCACAGAAAACATACAAATCCACCGGGATCAACTTAACGAGTGGTACAACAGATGGCGAATAAAAATAAACCAGACTAAATCCCTCTTATATAAAGCAATACTGAAACCCGTATGGTCAACGGTCTCCATATTTGGGGATGCACCAAACCATCACGCCTGAAAATCATACAAAGGTTCCAAAATAAAACACTTCGTACGATTGTGAACGCACCTTGGTATATTAGTAACCTAACACTGCACAGAGACCTACAAATTCCATTCATAACAGAAGAGATACATACTATAGCTACTAACTACCAACAGAGACTCACAGGACATCAATGCGAACTGATAGAGAACCTGTATATGGACAGACCTCCCAACAGAAGACTAAATAAATCCTGGCCAGTAGATCTCCTCCAGCAACACTAACCTAGATTAGTCATATATAAGGAGAAATGTCAATGGGCATCTCCCTTTCATGCCGAAGACTTCCAACACATTTACTAAATATACTAATGTAGTAGATTGTAAATTGCAATAAAACACAAAAAAAATATGTCATACACCGCATATTTGTTTTTTTGCATATTCTGTCTCTCCTACGGGTTATTCTAAAAAAACTGATGACATGACTAAAAATACCACCCTTTTTAATAATGCGGGTATATAATGAATTTAATGTGGTAGACAGTTTTTCAATGCGGCAGAAAACAAAGCGAATTCTGTAAACATTGACATCGTCTTCCTAGTAACCCAGTATTATTTTTGAATCTTTGTTTTTGGTTACAAGTAGTTCATCCCATGTTATTGTTATTTTGCTATTGTATTAATTATGTTATGGATGATAATAAATAGTAGGAGAGAATTTTAAAATAATAACTGCTGGCGTATATGCGAAAAAGATTTTAGGTGTATTTGCCGCCTCTCTTATACTGCACCGAGACCATTACTACTAGAAACGTTACTAACTTCATATACATGCATATTATGGAGTTGGGGTTCAGTTTTAAAATGGCTCGAAAGCTATTTAAGCGATAGCTGTCAATGCACAAAAATTCACAAGATAATTAAAAAAAATAAATAAAAAAGATAATAAAAGTTCAACGTCCGTTTACATTGTAGTGCCTCAGGGAACTGTTATTGGACTACTAATTTTTATTACTTACATAAATTATATAAAGTTTGTTCTTATTTGCCGACGACAGACTGATTGGAATTTCTCATATATATGTAACTGTTGTCGTTGATAAAAAGAATAAAAAGAAGAGTTAAAGAAAATATTTGATTATATCAACGCTAATAAATTAGAACCAAACATAAAAAAAACCAAAGCTATGATTTATACAAAAAAATCACTTACTCAAAATTAAATATAAATGATATCAATATACATTATAACAATAGTAAATTAAAAAGCGGTAACAGAAATTAAATATTTAGGTTTTAGTATTGATGTGATGGATTTTAAGGGAGGGATTTTGTAGAAAAGTGAAGTGGCTAAACAATCAGGCTGTGTGCACCAGACAAAGGCACGATTGAGCGTAGAATGCATGCCCAA
This sequence comes from Tetropium fuscum, assembly GCA_964058915.1. Taxonomy (NCBI): domain Eukaryota; kingdom Metazoa; phylum Arthropoda; class Insecta; order Coleoptera; family Cerambycidae; genus Tetropium; species Tetropium fuscum. The sequence goes on along the minus strand of CAXKVY010000951.1, from coordinate 76,293 downwards.
GCTAAAGAAAGACGGAGCATAGACAGTGCATCAGGCATGTGATTGTAAAGTACACGGTGATTGGCTACAATTTGTTTTAGTAATAACTTAATTAAAAATAGTACGTAAATTGAAAAAAACATATAAATAGCTACAACATATCACATAATGATTTATCGAACATAGGAACATAGAAATATAATAAAGTATGTCTAATTTATAAATATTGCGATATAAACATGGCCAGATGCGGGGTAACGAGATTAAATGACGTATCTAGGTACGAACCCAGAATACTTGTCATACGGTCACAGAGGTGGTTCAAAATGGAGGTACGAGTGCACCAGACTTATAAATACCTGTGCAAAAATTGAAAATATGTGTAGTGACAAACTTTAAATAATATCTGTTGCAGAATTTTTAAAATCATAAACTCTTGTGATTGGCAGATCACTGTTGCAGGTGTCGGACGCGACAATCGCGCCCTCTTTTATTCGGATAACAACATTTTCCTTTGATTTGAGGCATAAATAACCTTTCAATTAAATTTAAAAAAATGTGTTTTGTAATAGAAAATGGTAACCGCCTAAGAACGACAGGTTAAGGTTCTGCGCATGTGGAGAAGCGCCCATCCCGTACTCTGCAAATTTTACACTGTAGTGGACTCGTTAAAATGAAGCCGCTAATACCATTTTTATCACTGTTGTAATACTTTAAAAAAAGAACGGTGCACTGGGGACTATATATATCTAATTATCAATACAAATGTATTTAAGCATCTCCGAAAGCGAGTCCAGGATTTCAATATCGAAGAAGAAAACACTACTGGAACGTAAATCGACCAAATCAAAATGGTAATATACGTCTGTAGTGAAAATAAAGCATATATAACTATTCAAAGATTGCAAAATTAATATGTGCATTGTTTTATAATAAAATCCATAGTGGAAATATAAAAAGCATGACTGATTGGCTGACAGTTGACTACAATGTTTAAGGAAATATTTGTAACTAAGGAAGTGTGTTTTGTTTCTGTGAAGGCACTTCCTCAGCTACTAATAATAATACTTAGACTTAAGAGAAGTAGTCCAACGTGACCACCACGCATAGCCCCAAGAACATTGTAATTAGTAATAAGTGTAGTGTTTAAGTATAAAAAACAGGTCAAGACTTTATGTGCAACTTGTGTAATAATAGTTTAAAACCGAAAGACATTTTTAAACAATACAAAAAGGAGATCGTAAAAGGCACCGAAAACAGGTAACCACGTTACCTGTTTTCTCTCTGTAATTTCTCTCTGAGAGAAGTTTAGTAAAATTCAAGGTAATTATTGAAATTTGGGCATGATAGTAATTACACGTGTTTCCAGGAAATTATGTAAAGAATATTAGTGAATTTCAAGTAACAGTGGTTTAATTAAGTAGTCATTAATAGGCATCTAGGGTGTCCTAGATACTTAAACAGTAAAGATTCGTAAAATATCCATGAAATCGAGATATCATTGGTGCAATTTGGTCAGGTGACACATGATTATATTTAATAATATCATTACTGTTAATGTTTATAAGATCTAAATGTTGTATTACAATTTGGTTTACTTAACAAATAAATACAAATAAACGAATTCATATTACATTTCAATTGTTTGAAGTAGATTAACACTATCTTTCTGCATAGCATACCTGAAATTACTAACACATCGACTTAGTTTTAACACGACTATTAATGTAATAATAATTTTTATGGTGTATAGCTACTCCATATTGGGATACAGACACACATGTAATTCCTGAACTGTGAAAGTATGACAAAAATATTGAATTTTCGACCTGCTACACCACCGCGCGTAGGTATAAATAATTTTCAAAATACATTTTCATGTACGTTATATTCTATACATGTTATCATTTATGCTTTGAACAAATGTTTCATTCAGTATTATAAGTAATTTCAAGTTATATCTTCAAAAATTATTTTAGATAAGCAACTTATTCAAACGGATGAACATAAATTTGAATGGATGAGAAACAGAACGTAACGGAACATTCGTCATTTCACGGCGCGACGATATCTTCCATAACAGAAAACATGTCACATTGGATTTTAACATACTCGCACATGTTAGAGAAAGAAACTGATATAATTTATATACAAACGTAGTTTCCTTCTTGAAGTCGAAATTAAAGTGATCCAGTAGCGGTGTATCAGATGTTGAGAGAAAAGCCCAGCAAAGACCGGTGTCACGGACCATAAATGTTCACTTATGTTTCTATTAAAACTACCGACATGCTATTAACACCGGTACAGCAAGATATCTGCCAACGAGATCGAATATATGTCCAGGATTACTGTCTACCCTCAAAAGATTCATGCCAAAACAAACAAGAACGAACCATCTTACAAATTTAAATTATATTGTGTGGTCTTTATTTTAAAATTACGTGTAGGAAGTTACATTTGTTACTCCTCTGAGAGCAGAACTTATTTTTATCTCATTTCATTTTTCAAACACAGACATTTTTCAAACTGTCCGCGACTAGTCTAGTCACTGACGCGACTACTCTAGTACTTAATAAATATAATTAATACATCGATTTAATATACCAACTCGTATAGAAGCGTGAATATAATTTAAGAAAATGTATTTAAATCATTTCGGTATTTTGTAGACAATCACACATAGTAAGTTTATTGATATTTATTACACTTAATAATCCCAACTGATATCAATCAATCCTAACCAGGCCCATATTTCCCAATAGGCTGAGAAGGCTGCAGCCTAGGGTGGCAGATTTTAAAGGACCGCAAAATTATATTTCTATAATGCACGACACACTAATAAACAGAAAAAGAAAATCGCTGACGCTAATTACTTCACAGACTGAAAACGACACGACAATTCAGTAATTTCCATATTCTTGATACTAATATTGAAAGTAGGATACGCTTAATGGTGGCAAAGGCTAACAAAATGGTAAGTAATTCCCTTACCGTTCTAGAACGGGAATTATATAATTTTCAAAATAGACATTTTTAACATCCCATTAATTTAGAATGGGTTTGTCAGAATTCAGTTTAAAATGTAATTGAATTAAAAGAAAGATGTGCCATAACTGAAGCCATGACTATACAATTAAATGGTACAAGTGAAAGTACGTCCAAGGATAATGCCATGCCCGGGACCAGCCAGACATCCACGCGCAGTAAACGTCGTGGTAATTGAAAGGCTGGACGTTAAACGGAAATTGATAGCTCCTTACACTGAGGGGCGTCTTATCTGTCATTGGGTTTTTCAGTAGACCAATGAATGGTCTTCGAAAAAGTTGGAAATTGAAAGTTGAATTTTCGTAAATAGTTTTTGTTGTCTCTCTTCGAGACATTATTTGCCTGGGGCTAAAAATAAAAAACCAAATGAAAAACACCCGTAAATGCATGTCCGAAAAGGTAGCAAAAATAGGGAAAAAAGGAAAATAGAATGACTGATTTTGTCATTTAAATTGAGTTAAACATGTTTTTGCATTTATTGATTTCTAGTAATGCAATAAAATTGGTGAATTTTATAGAATTTGGAAACAAAAATGACAAAAAACAAATAAACAACCAGAAAGAGCTTAAAGAGTTTAAAATTATGGTTAAAAATGGAAAAATGTCTAAATTGGTTGATTTAATATGGGTAGATTTTGATATAATAATTTATGTTTTATTCTAAAAGGTGTCTTGTGCTTCCTTATACGTGTAATGTTGTTTGTTAACGGACTATCATTCAGTTTAAATTCGTAGAATTCTGTAGAATGTTTATGATGTAGTCCACTATTGGTACTATGTCGGGGCAAAGGTTGTGTAAGTTTTTGATGGAGATGTATCTATTGGAGTCCGTGATGAAGCGTAGGTATTTTTTCTAATACAACTGAAGGTATTCCCTTATCCTTATGTTCGTGGCCGATGCGCTGCACCACACTGGCGCCGCGTACGTAATGAACGACCTCAATATGATTTCAAAAAACCTGCTCCACAAATTTATTCCAAAACGTCATTTTTTACATTACAATATTGATTTTACTCTCAATAAACAATTTGTTCGATAATGATCGTATATTTAAAAAAAAAATTAATTTGTAATAAATCATCAGAGTGGGGAGGGGAAACGGGGCGGCAAATATACGTCAGCTTAGGGGCGTCAAATTAATAAATCCGAGCCTGATCCTAACTGATATAAATCTTCACATAGGTCAGATTGCATACTATGAAACGACTTGTTGCATGAATATGCAGGCAAATAGTAACTAAAACATGAGTCATGTGGATGTCGTATGAATCTATTATCTGGTGGCAGAAGAATCACATATAAGAGCAAAACTCATGCTGAGCCTGATTATAATCGGAGCTATGCGAAGAAAATCAACCCAAGCAATGGGGGTGATGTGTCTTTAAAGAGGGAAAGACAGAAATTGCTTGCTTAGTCAAAACTGAAATCCATTATATACCATCATTTATTTATGTTGGGGAATTACATGAGAAACATCTCAATCGCTTAATTTTCTTTTGATGCAGGAATTACATAAAACATGTCCGAAGAACATAATAATTATACGCTAACCTTATTGAATAGAAGAAACTCGTTTGAGAAAGGAACTGAAAAGAAATATTTAAAAATATGTGTACCTACATAAATATTAAAATTAAGATAATGTTGCCACATTTTTATATCTAATTTAAAACTTAAATATTGGCATTGTTACTTGATAGATAATTTATTGTTTAAATTATTTAAATTATCAAGTGGGATTTATTTCTCGATTATGAATATTTACAAAATATGTTTTCCGACTATGAATATTTACTACACGCCATAAAGCTTATGATAATAAATTCATGATACTTCAATACCAGAGGCACCATCCCGACGCTCAACTCTGGCGCCCGTCCTGGCGCTCATGACGAAGATGGATAGTCCAACATCACTGGACAAGATCAATTGAATTTCTTTCCGCTTACCGCTGATGCCATCCCACGATGCAGCCATCTACATCCGAATAGAATTACTAAAAGTTTTTTGCACTGTGAAACTTTATTCATTAACTTTATCGCAGAGCTCCCCCTTTCATTCACCATATCTACATAGAAAAATAAAATTATTTATTTATTCAGTGACTATCCGAAATATTTTTATCTTAATTGGAGACATTGGAAATTGAATTTCAAGAATAGACAGGTAAATGCAAAACAAAAGATATTTTAGTTATCTATGGTTCCAGAAATAGGTTCAGTAAAATTAAGTTCTTCCTCTGAAGATTCTGATGAACTATCTCCTGTGTTAATAATGATAAGTTCTATGTGACTCGTTCCAAAGGATTAGTTAACAATACTTCGACGTCACGCGTAATTCAATTTATATTTATTTTATTAAAGATTTTGGTACTTGTTTTATTTTCACTTATATATGATTTACGTATGTAGATCACTAATCTGGAGTTTGAGTGTAGTTTTAAATTTCCGAGTGTCACAATTCAGGCGGCTGTCGGCAAAGAGTAAAGGATAAACAAACAAGCTTTTGATGTTAGCCGACTGTATACTGAAAACAAATTGTGACACTCGGTAAACTAAAACTCCAGTCCACTATACCTTGGCGTGACCCTCGATCGAGCTCTGACATGGAAGGACCATATAGATGTCACTACGAAAATGGCAAAGTTCACTCTAGCCCTGCTGTACCCAATGTTAAGGCGACGTTACACGGCGTGGCGAGTGCCACGCCTGGAGTGAAAACTGTCGCGCCACACGCCGTGTAATTGTGCTGGCGTGGCGTGGCGTGCTGGGTCCCGTCGATTGGCGGTAAACTTTGCACACTTCAAAGCCGAGCAGCGCGCGAAGTGGACTGGCATGCGTATACAGTTACACGGCGCGGAGTCTTCGCCCGTAAATTTTAAAAATTAGTCAAATTCAGTAGATATTTAGCTAAGCAAGTGACAACATGCCGTGGTCAAACGAAGCAATATCAGAATTTTTATGCCTATACGAGCAAGAACCAATAATTTGGAACCCGAAGCACAATGATCATCCCTGATCCAACATCACAGATCTTCTGTCCAACAAAATATAGCAAGCTGCTGCACAACCGAGCATCCGTTTTCGATGAACGGACATGTTGAAATGAAAAAGAAGCCACGCGCTCGCGTGGCGAGAAACTTGTCAGTCTGCAGGTCGTGTAATCGCGATCGCCAGGCGTGGCACTCCTCACGCCGTGTAACTGCGCCTTTAGCCGGCGACAAGACACTGAGCTTGAAGAATAAGATGACCTACGCATCCACCGTATGGGGATACGCAGCGAAGACGCACCTCAAAAGGATGCAAGCAGTAGAAAACATAGCGCTTCGGACTGCAGTAGATACCCCTTGGTACGTGACCAACGAGGTCATCCGAAGGGATCTGAAGACGGCCACGGATATAATAGAGGACCACCCAAGGACATCTACGTCATCGCAGAGGACCATTGGAATCCGCTGATGAAGCCAGACCTCACAAGCGGCCAAAGACCCGATCCTGGACAACGGGTAAGTATAATATAATCACGATCTTATGTTTCAAGACGACTGATGCGAGAAAAGCAGACGATATCGATGAAAAGACCAGGACCAAAGGAAACGGATCGAGAAGACACTAAAACCGCTCAATCCAGTGGGCGGCGAGGCCGACTGCCTTCCCAAACTACACACCCTTACCTTACGTGACGGAGCCAGCGAGCTGATAGCTGATCATCTCGCGAGCTCGGTCATCCTGAGCTACAATGCTCATACTCCCATACTATCCTGAATGCTGCCCGGCCGGGCTCTAGCAAGTCCGGCGGGAGGCAAGGATCACTCAAACACTCGACACGACACCCTCGGGGGTAATACCCACCGGCAAAGAAAATCAGGAGCGCCAGAAGCAAGGCTCTGCCGGTGGGGCCCATCAGCCAGGACCGGGGGAGGCTGCGTAACATCACGTGACACTGATCATTTCTGTTCACGTTTCTCGTTCGAGATTTCCTGCTATATTCTGTCTGCAAGAACTCTTGATAGCTACCAGACATTTATTAACCTTTTCACCAGGTTTATTACCACTGTTTTGCTCAATTGTGTGTTATAATTTAGAATAAAACATGTAATTTTTGTGTTGTTTATATTTGGTGTAAAACTTTGTGTTCTTCTGATTTCATATCTATAACACGTTGCTAGATAAGTCCAATATTCTATACTTTGTTACACACTGTGTATACTATTAACAATTTTTATTTATATGCAAACAAATGTCGACCAATAAAATGCTATCATTTAATGCTAACATTTTAAGTTCATTGTTATTTACTGAAATAACTTCATTAACATCTTATGTCTATTTATTATCTACATTCTTAAAACAAATTATTTGAAAATCATAGTGGCTATTTAATATTTGATTTCGAACCAATCACTTATTTGTGATTGGTTATAATAATTTAATCTCAAAAACTATTTTCTTTGTTGACATTGCTTATTAATAAAGTTCATTAAAACTTTTATTTGTTATTTATACTCTAAATTGACGTTATTTTAATTTTTGATACCTATATTTTAATATTTCAATGGCTATAACACTCGGAGTAGTTTCCACAAACACCAAAACACTTCCAATTAAAACTGTTTTAATCGTCTCCGGATGATGCCAACTTGGTTGGCGAAACGCGCGTCGAGCGAAGTGAAAGTGTTTTGTTGTTTGTGGAAACTACTCCGAGTGTTATAGTTACATCAAAGGTTCCAGCCCTATCCAGTAGAATTTCAATGGCTATTTACATATTTCATTACTTATATGTATAATTATGATATATGCTCTGTTATAGAGATATTATCTTGAAATACTATGATAGTAAAATAATATTTAATTTGCTTATTAGATACTTACTTTTACTACTTCTCTGTTGACTCCTTCTTATTTTATTATGGACGCCAGTTCTATGAACATAAACTTTTAATTCAAATGAAAGATCACGTAATAGTCATAAGCACTCTGGCCTCAGAGGGGGTCCAATTAGGCTTATTTGTTATTTATAATATTTCTTTAAGTGATTGTGTTGACAATGGAAGTTAACGACTTATCATCATTGAATTTAAACTATATGGAATTTTTTTTAAATGTTAAATTTATATGAAGCTTATAATTGGTATTAGTTTTATTGTTTAATATTTGAATTATTCACCTGAAAGTTGCAGAACAAGACAGAAGAAGTTGTGATGGCATATGATTATGTTTAATATAAAAGATATTGCTAACATGAACTGAAATTTTGAAACCTATTACTATCCTGTGAAAAATCAATTTAACTTAGAATATAATTACATGGAATAAGTCCTCTTAAACAATATTCCTTGAAATTAGCAAATTTAGATTTAGTGTTTATTACCTTGTTGTAAATATGTTAATCCTTTTTTTATGTACGTCCACAAAACTTATCACTTTCTATTACACATGTACGCGAACTAGTAAACTGCTGCTGGGCTCTGGTGGTGGTGGTGTCATCTAGCGGAATATCGCTGCTCTGCCTCTGGAATGTTGACTGCCTTCGCTGGTACCTTTTTTTTACACCTTGGAATTTATCTACCCTCAAATTTATCTCACAAGTTTGTTTCCTGTTCTTGGTTGGTATTATAACTGCAATTTGCCATCACTGGGCTGGGAAGCTACCAAGCTAGTCCCTTTTACATTTACACTCGTAAAATCGACGAAAAACGCTTATATATAAATGCAGTTTCGCTGCTACAAAACCATATTATATGTACCTACTAGTATTACTGCTTACTTGGCACAAATTTATACTGATTATATCAAATTACATTTACTTTTTACTAATTAACTTTTACAGGACTCTGGACTACAGGACTGGACTCTCTTAAAATTGTTGGTTGTGGCTACGGATGTCCGGTTTTGAAAAACAAATGCAACTTCCTGGTTACCTAAGATCTTGGACTGTTATTTTAATCTGACCAATCAGATTGATTCAGAATATTTGATTTTTATAATTACACTTGAAACCATTACATCTTGACCATCACATTATAATTTTGAATTCTGAATATATACCTTATTTACTGTTAATTTCAACTTCTGAATTATAGCTTAACTTTCTGTGTGGCGCCATTCCTGTACTTTTACATCTTGGTTCTAGGCTATATTCTCTAAACCGTCGTAAATTGATGTATAATAAGGAAGACACACTTACCAGTTGTATATCTGGACATATAAACGGAAACGAACCATTTAGAAGTTGTACAAGTTTTTTCACCTTCATTGAGGATCTTCAGAGTGATGTATGATTTGTTTTATTGATAATTTTTTTTATACTTGAATTTAAAATATTAATACTTCATCACTTTCAGTGACATTTTGTGACATTAGTTTTGACGGAATTTTGACGGAACAGATAAATTCACAGAAAACATAAACCTATTATACTATTTATATTGGTTCTATTTGAACATAGTATATATAAAAGCATTAGGAACACAGTTATCTAGAAGTATTTAGAAGATAAATGAATAGCAACGAACTTAAAAGCTAATAAATATATTCCAAGGTGAAAATTTGAATTTCTTTCGAATTTTTGATATAATAACTAATACATAAGATCCAACAAATGCTTTTAGTTTTGACTAAGCAGGCAATTTCTGTATAACTAACTACCTCTTTAAATGCTTCAGAATTCTATTGTATATGTAATTCAATATTTTCTAGCATATAGATAGGAAAAGTAGCTGTTTTAATAGATTCTACAAGTTTTTACTCATTTTGAAGTTAACATCTTCTGGCTAACTGTATGCCTAATACTTTTATATATAATATGTTCAAATAGAACAAGTATAAATAGTAGAATATTGTGTTTTCTGTGAAGAAAAACTAATAAAATCATATCTAAAATAAACAAACCATTTTATAAATACTTTTTTCTGTAGTATTAGTCAACTCAATTCCATCTGAATCTCAATTTAACATTTTTGTGCAACAATAAAAAGTATGTAACTAAATAGTGCTCAGATTTCCCATCACGCCATGCATGAGATAATTTACCAAAAAAGTGTTAAATCAAGATTCTCTTGGCTACTTATACTCTCATACTACCTGGCATGGTCATTACTCTGAGAAATCTAATCAGTGGGAGCAGTCGTTGTTCTATTATTTGGGAACCCTAATTTATTGGTCGTTGTAATATTATGTAAAATTACGTGCACTATACAGCTATTACTTTTTTGTTTGACTGTAATTGTTTATAGGTATGCAGCAGAAGGAGATAGAAAGACACTAAATTATTAATCGATATTCCGGGTAATTTATATTATAAAAACTGGTATAATATTAGATGTTAATAAAACATATTTTTGGTGGTGAATTAATCAGAATAAATAACATTATTTAAATAAAAGTAACTAGTATTTTAAATAGCTTTATTTGCTACACCATTTATAATAGCTATTTAGGTAACCAGTTGGGAAAAGTACTATAATGTGTAACGAGCAGATTTCTGCGGAACAAGCGCCTGCGAGTTCCACAAAATGATGCGAGTTACACAAATATGGCTTGTCAGGTCTAAATAACCTATTATGAAATAAACTTTACAAAACCAGTTGCGTGAAATTTTACTTTTTGTAACTGGTTGTGAAAAGTTAGTCGTTTCCTAACGTCAATGGTTTTGAAAAGTGTCACTTACAATGTCAAAATTAGAAAAAGACAATTGTTGTTATTCATCCCATGCCATGTTGCCATGTTGCCCGAGTCCCACGAGGATAATCCCTAGGCCCCAACATTTTTAACCCACTATACAACCATGACGTCCCTAATTCATCCCACCACAGGACTACTGTTGCATTTTACGGAGACGACAAGGCAACCATAGCAATGACAAGAAGTATAGATTAATTGACTAGAGACTAGACTAATGCAACAACAGACAAAACACATAGTAAAGTATTATAAAAACTGAGAGTTACTCATTAACGAAGGCGCAGATAATAAATAGTCTTCACAAGGAAAAAAAGGAATGCCAAAAATAAAAGTACAAGTACATAGCATAAACATAACATTAGACATCATACGAGTAAGTACATTTAAAATACTTGGCAAACAATTTTAACAGAAAATTTACATTTAAAGAACACGTCGCGTCGAAAAGTAATAAGCAAATCTAAACTCAAAATAAAACGAATATTCCCAATAATGAAAAATTCGACCGGCACCTTCCTCTATAACTTCTTGTTGTTCGTTAACATATCCTGTCGTTAATATATTCTGCCAAAAAACATTCGAGTTTTCTTTTATGGATAAATTTCTTTTTAACTCAAAATTTTGGCAATCAGTAATTTTGCTAGAAACACTGCGATTTTTATAAAATCACTGATCGGCCAAATAAAGCTCGTATGGTTCTACCGTTAATTAAATAATTCCCTAATACATATATTATTTAATTAATACTAGTTTTATAATTGAAGTGTACCGAAATAAAATTCTAGTTTATTTAAAGCATTTACCGTAATGCATTTGAATGAAATGCTTCGGGCATTTCTGCTCTAACTACAAACAGTACAAACAATATTTAGGTGGGAAATTGATTGCACCGCTATATCAGCATCATCTATCGTATTACTCCGGAGCTAACTGCGCTGCACGAAAACATATTAAGGATTTCGCCCGCGTGGTCTACACCAAACTGTAGGTAGGCGTTGGTTGTAGTCCAGAGTAGATCTAAGGACCATTGTTCCCGGGCATTCATCGACAATTATTAATTAGCAGGCGCTTCTACATGGAATATGTAAATGATTCATATGAAAATAAATCGAATATGCTTCTATATACAACTCACCTTACCAACAATGTTAGGCGACATGCTTTCTCCTGAACAAAAAATACTGTAAATTCCCAGTCTGAATATTTCAAGTACATATTGCCATTAATAACTCAATTTAAGTTTGCCACATATAAGTCGGTTGTTATATACGGAACACATTAATTATTTTACCTTCCTCACGTAAAATATAATTTTGTTGTTTCATTTCCAAGATAAAAAATTGCTGGTCATTATGTAAATTGCCAAGATGTTTGTTATTTGGATTTGCAAGCATTAATTTTAATGGGGCGCCATCTATCAATAACGCGTCCAAGTATATTGAGGGTAGATCAGTGGGGCTGTTTCGAAGATGAGGTAGCGATAATATCGGCACTTACGAAGTTCGGAAATATGGTTTGTGTGAAAGAAATGATTCATATGTAGTTCGTTATTTAGCAGTTTAGCAGTTCGCTATTTCTGCACAGCTATTTGTATTCATTTTAAAGGATATGCTTTATGCCGTTGCCAATTTAGAGATTTGAGATTTTAATCTTGGACTCAAAAACATGAAGTTTTACTATCCATAGATAATACCTAGGTACTATATATAGTATCCATATCATTACTATATATTTTTATAAAGGTTTCACGTGCTAATTACTTGAGTAAAAATAAAACAAAAGAACACAATAAATGCAGTAACTAAAATCATGTATGTGCTTGTAATCATGTATGAATAAAAGACAGTAGGTAAATCGTTAGTACTTTTATTAATTCAAACGGCAATTTTCTATGAAATATATAAATATATAATATATAAACGGTTTTCCAATAAAAACGGTATGATTTTGAAATGATATGGTAACCAGGGTAATGAAGTTACACCTGTCACCAGTTTTCAATTATTGTCAGTATACTAAAGCAATTTATTATGTCTTAATATGCGCTTCAAGGACGAAAATAGACGTTTTTTTGTGAACACTTATCGCACACTTCCCGAAAACTTCGGTGTAAATAATCGCATCCTTGAGAAATTTGAAAATAAGTTTACTTTTCACGATCTAAAAACACCAGCAGACGTCGATATATCAGTTGAGAATATTGTTGCTGCAAGAGCTAGTATTGCATAGTAATCAAATTTATCAATTGTCTTACAAAAGGGTTAAGGCTTACAAAAACGACAACTTAGCGAATTTTGCAAGAAGACTTGAATTGACACCCAGTATAAGATTTTGACCTAAGAACTTAAGCCACTGGGCCATCGGCATCGTCGACGCCCAGAATTTGCTCCATGGAGTTTAGAAAAACTTTAAAGGGAATATAATTTTGCGAAAAAAATATCTTCTCAGATGAATCTCATTTTTGGTTAAGTGGATATGTTAACAAACAAAATTGACGTTTTCGGTGTAAAAACCATCCACAACAGATTCATTTAGTATCCGCTAAAGGTAGTTGTATGGTGTTGTTTATGGAATAGTGGCATCATCAGACTATTTTTGTACAAAATGAGGTAAGAGATGCAGTCATAGTGCATGGTGAACCATACCGGCAGATGTTAATTAATTTTTGTGACCATAGTTAGATACACCTGATTTGGAGGATATGTGGTTCTAGCAAGACATTTCACACTGCTCATGGAACAATTGCAAAAAAAGTTTGGAGAAAGGATAATTTCAAGCAATGCAACTTTTCACTGGGCTCCAAGATGTGATTTAAAATTTAAGGTCTATGCAAACAGACCACAAACACTTGATACATTAATATTTTTCATTGAATTCCGCATTCTCAAATCACGCCCGATTTATTGCACAAAGTGAGGTATAGCATCGACATTTCAATGTTAAACTTTAAATTTTAAACGCCAAAAAATAAGAAACTTGTGAGAAAAAAAATTATGAGAAATACCATAAAACTTTCTTTTCCATTAAAATAAATTTAATATATCTACCAAATACAATGATTTATGAATACGTGACCTGAATATATTATATATTTTCAAAAATGTTATTCTTGGATAACTTATTCATTACATATGTTTTGTAGCCATTATAGAACAAAATTAGTAATTTTAACAATAAATGTTGAGTATCCATGAAACCGATAATTTCCAACGTCGGACTGGAAAATCGTAAAACATATTTTGCCGGACAACTCAACAATTGCATTCTACACATTTTCTTAAAATCAATCCTGAAAAATACAACTGGTTGTTTAAAACACACACACTTTAAACTTTCGTAAATACCTAAATAAAAAAATCTAAAAATTTTTTACGTATAGGATAATACTTTACTGTAGGACAACTTATTCTTGGTGTTGTATACTTCATTTAAAAACCGAAAATCAAAAAGAGAAATTATTAATAAATGTTGGATCCTCGTGAAGCCGATGATTTCCTTTTCCACTCGTCAGACTGGAAAATTGGAAAATGTATTTTATTGAACAATTAAATAATTGAATTCCATATATTTTTATTAAACAATCCTAAAAAAAACTGGTTATCCAAAAATTTTTCAAGCTTGTAATTTTGACATGGGTCTGTTGTAGCCACCCTTATTACCCATATTTTTTTTAGACCTACATATCAAATTTACGACTTGCAGAAGAAACGCCGCGATTACCAAAATTTTCAGTGCCAGCCGAAAATGCAGAAACTTTTAAAATTTAATAATATGAATACCAATATGACATGATTGTTAATCCGTTCTCCCTAGGCATATGCTTAACAGTGTACTTTAATAATACACAAATATTCCAAAGACATTGTAATTTTATTTAAAAGAAAGCAAAAAAGGAAATTTCACACCTCTATATACTTTAAAACCAATAAGATGCCTTTGTTTTGAGTCGTTACCATGGCAACCTGAAAAAATTCCGGAAATTTTTTCGAGGGGAGGTGATAAATAAGTGAAAATTTTTTAACAGGAGGAGGTTATGTTTAATTAAACATGAAATACAAATTTCACTATAGTACAACGTCAACTTTGAATTATACTTGGGGTGTGAAATTTTCTTACCGAATGCCACAAGAGCGTAAATTATTCCTAGAAACTTTTTTTCTGGCAAGAATATTTTAAGAAAATTATAATTATAATTTTCAAAATATTCCTGTCCTCAAAAAAATTTCCGGAAATAATTTAAACTCTTGTGATATAGGCGAAACCAAATTATATTCTGTTTATAGCTATGAATAGAGAAACTTTCTAAAAAACAAAATATAGTATGTAGTGGCTTAGAACTTGGTGGCAAATCCTTATTAATTCAGCACATCTATGAAGCATGGATGGCAATAATAGGTTGCGTATTGTGACTTATGAAATCGCATTCAACTTTGGGGTAGTGCGTTAAGTAATTCGTCCCTATTTTTTAATTTGATAGGATTTCTGTCCCTAACATCGAGTTCCAGATGGTCCCACGGAATTTCCAGAGGGTTGAACTCAGGACTTTTCGCTGACCTGTGATACCATGTCACAGGTACTCTGGCGGTCATTTGAAAGTGCACGACTCTTATATCAGATTCCGTTATATTTGATCTTTGTAAAACTGACTTTGAAATTTGAGGTTCATGTGATGTGTCATTATGACATTCACAATTGTCTAATTATTACTTATCAAAATTAAAAAGTGTATTATTATTTTATCAAAAAAATTCCAAATTAACAAAGAACGTCCCAAAACTGTTCAAAATAAACTAAATTATAAAAATTAAGTAACTTAAAACTACAAAACTCCAACGCGAGTAGGTCTGTATAAAATTAATATTTCGTCCAGGTGCCATTTTAGTCTATTACACCTTGCAATCGACGTCTCATTGATGAAACAAGCGTCCTCGTGTAATCTACGTTGATATTGTCCCAAACATTTTGCTCCCCACAATTCTTCGACATTTGCTGGGCGGAAATTTCTATTACCAGGTCATAAATATTCTTAGCAATCATCGACCATGTATTTTCAATTGGGTTTAGGTCGGGCGACTTTGAGGGCCAAGGTAGCACGTTTATGTTGTGTTCATTAATCCAGCTAGTTACAATTCTTGATGTATGAATTGAGCAATTATCTTGCTGGAAAATAAAATTCTGAGGATACAACACAGTGACGGACGGCAGCATAATATTGTCCAATATGCGCATGTAACTCTGTCCGGTAAGGCGCTCTCCTATCCTCCAGCAAACACCGGGACCTAGGGAACTTATCCAGGCCCAAACATTGATGGAAACACGTCCACTCCGGTCGGTAGGTTTAATATACCTCTCTTCATACCTCGAATTCTGAGGTCGGTAGACGCGGATGGAGCCATCATGACATGACTGAAAGAACTTTTCGTCGGAAAATATGACATTATTCCAAAAGTCGTCGGGCCTACCGACAAACGTTGTTCTTTATGCCTTGGCTCCAAAAATACCTTCTTTGCTGCCGCATAATTTCGTAACTCTGAACCCTTCACCCGCCGCCTTGCAGACCTTACAGATCCAGGAAACTCCGTTTCGATACAGGCCATCACTGCTGTTTCAAAGGGATTCGTTCTAAGATGGTCTAGGAAGAGGTTCTCTTGCTCCACAGTGCACATTTTACGACGCCCTCCGCCGTGGACGTAGCGAACGTTTCCTACTGCATTCCATTTTTGTTTGAGTTTGAATATACAACTCTTACTCGCATTTAGCTCATCTGCAACTGCCTGTAATGACCAATCATTTTCAAGCAATTTAAGAGCTCGCATTTTTTCAGGTTCAGTTAACCGCGGCATTTTAAAATTTGAAAACTAAGTGGTTTGTAAATTACGAAGTTAATTACTGACATTTGTTTGAGGTTTCAAATAAGTGTCAAAATGAAATATAAAAAGATCACAAAGATATAATATCAAAAAAAATCGTTCACTTTAAAATGGCCGCCAGCGTACCTATTTGTTTTCTTTGTAAAAATCTTTAATAATTTTTGCCATATATTTAGGGCCGTTATGTCTTCGGTCGGTATAGGTTCGGTTATGAGGCAGGATTTTCATCTACAAGTGGCAACATTTTACACTGAAGTACGTGAAGATATCGATAACGATCCATAATTCCCTCATTTTTTACGAGAGGTCCTGCTATACTATGCCCAGAATACATGTAGTAAACTTTTCCATCTCGTATAAATTTGCGGAATTTAAAAAAAACAAAAGATGAACCGTAAAAACACCAATAAACCAACAAATATTTGACAAGATAAATATTTCATTGTTTTCAAAGCCACCTTAACTTCTTAACATTTGACTACAACAAAATTGTAATTTCTTATTTTCTTTTAGCTGCAATTTTGTTTGTATTTAATGCACATTTTAAAACTATTATAATGAACTTTATTTGCTCGTAAATCGCGTAATAGCATTACATGGTCAATTAAAATAAACGAACCGTATCGTGGCGCTTAAATGGAAAACTTAAAATTAAATTATAAAAAATATTGATGTTTCAAATGTTAATTATGTGGTATCAGTAGATTCAGAATCTTGTGCAGAATTCAAAAATTCAATAATATACAGGGTGTTATATTTATAAATATAGCGCTAGTGTCACTTCCGTCGAAACCGCACGCAAAAAAGTCTCTTGTATATCAAAAAGTTGATATAGGGTATCCCAAATTTCAATCTATCGTTGTCAAAACTAAAGGAGAAAAGGGGTTGTAACGTGATTATGTTAAACCCGGTATATATATATATATATATATATATATATATATATATATATATATATATATATATATATATATATATATATATATATATATATATATATATATATATATATGCATACATGTCACTTATTTATCTGAATAAGTTAAATTGTAAAAGTTGTAATTAAGTATTACTTATTATCTTACGTAAAATAATTAGATTTACTTATTTTACAGATATCGATTCATTCAAACTCCAGATGCGTTGACAACAAATAATTTGCATTTGCACGTATTTCTCCTAAGATGCCACACATTTTCACATAATAAGGGAATATCTGATTTAGTTGACATGCGGTATTATTTCATAACATTCGAGATGATGGCAACATTAATAAAAGCACATAAACGTCAATTAAGAAACCAATTAAAAAGCAAGATTTGCAAGTGATTAACGTTTGGCTTTGTAAACATTCCGGTAATTGCTGGTTAAAAACAGTCAGCCGCGAAACAAGCCAGGCCTTGTCGCAGTTTTAATAGCTCGTGATTTTCTTAAACGGTTGAAAAGTTGTTAGCACTAGACATTATGAGAAAGATTACCATGATTAGTCTTAGAGGTTTTCCCTCATTGCTCGTTACAAGTCTCGTTATTGTTACCGACGTCATCAATTTTCACAACTGTGCGCCAGATCCATATCATTATTAAAATTGATAGCCCTTTTAACACTGCGTTACAATGTTTTCAGTGAAAAAATCCATTAAAACCAACCTAGTTTTCAGTGATAATAATGAATCTATTATCTACAACATTGAAACAGTCTTGAGTGCATTTTGCTCTTAAATCTATTTCTAGCTCATTTTCGACGGTTTTAAAATATTAGGCGTCGGTATGCAACTAATTATCAGCATCAGCACCAAATTATATACAAGCAGTATGTGGACAGCAAAGACTATGCGATACAAAACATCATATTTTAAGATAAGAGACTAGTAATTAAGAAATTGTACATTTTTGTAGTCACTGCCAATGTAAGACGATATTCGTTATAGAGTTTTCGACTTGTACCGAACAGTATATCATCTTGAAAAGGAGGGGTAGGTAGGTAATCGATTGTTTGAGTGTTAATATTTTTTTTTATATGTAGAATAAATGGATGCTCTAATGTGATTTCTTGGATATTTTCGAGATTAAGTAACTGGTAAGGCTTTAAGGACAAGGCGCCTGTAATGTAAAATAAATAAAAAATTACTTCCTTAAAATCAATCAATCAAAGGTATAACAAAATATAGGTAATAGATATTTTCGATAAAGGTAACAATGATTCCCTCTCACTTGTCTTAATTCCTGAAATGCATTTTCCTTCTCTTCCTGAACTGCATTTTTCAAGGCGTAATTAAGTATACAAAACGACAAATTTTGAATAGTTCCGAGGTCCAATGTACACCTAAGGACCGTTTATTCTTCTTTAAAGACCTGAGATGTATAACTTTAATGAGAAAATCAGGATCTACTTGAACAATAATTTACCATCATGAGGTACTGATCACTGACTAGGAGTGTAAGTTCTTTTTTTTTAGAACAAAATAAGTTTCCTCTTCTTTCTATTGTTTAAACATATTGCGATTTATTTATTCATGATTGCCATATTTTTCAGACTTGAAAGTTAGCAATGAGAAAACATTTGTTTTTTTTTCTCATTATCTCAAGCATAATCACAATAGACAAATCCCAATAAGAATTATAGAATATCGAGCATTAATAACCCATGTATAGATGAACAGATTGATGCGAAAGCATCATGATGGTAACAAAGGGGTTCGTGAATTTAAAGCCTCGACGCAAACTGCAATGTAAAGATGACGCCTCGAAAATAAATCGAACTTATACAACAAAAAGTGAATCATATTATATTATAATGTTTAGAATTTAAAATTAGATCAAGTGAAGTTCAAATTGTAAGAGTATTATGTAAAATTAAATAACGAAAGAGTCTAGCTAAGGCGTTCGTTGAGGTAACAGCCACGCTTATAATTTTATAAAAATTTATTAAGTTAATAGTAAAAGTTAAGCATAAATAAAATCTGTTGTAATCATAAACTGGTGTTCTTCTTGAAGATAGGGTAATACAAGGCCTATCGGTGTATCACGTGACCTGGCTTCCGCCTTTCTCCACAAAAGTTATCCGGGGCCCCTACAGATACTGCCTGTAGGGAAAAGTGGTCTCTCTGCACTCTAAACAGACAGTGGCGCTCTAGATAAAACCTCCACACCGAAGCTAAGAGCGTCACAAAGATTCAATAGATTTAATAAAATAATATAGTCTCATAAAATTCACTAATTGGAAAGTAACTTTAAAATTTTAATCTTGCAAAAATATTTTACATATACCTAATTGAACCCCCTCTAGGACGATAGAGTACTCATGTTTTAAGAGATCCTTCCAGTAAATTACAAATTAGTGTTCATAGAACTGGCGCCCAGAAACAAGAAGTATCCAATAGGGAAGAAATAGTGTAAGTAACCTGTATCCTTCGCCAGTAGTATTACGTTACATTATCTCATTTTATACCTATCCTAAAACAACTACGTATATCGAGCATTCACATATTATAAATTCATAACTTATCAATTATCAACCAACATAGGGGCATTAACATTTCCTAACTACTACAATATATATATATATATATATATATATATATATATATATATATATATATATATATATATATATATATATATATATATATATATATATATATATATATATATATATATATATATATATATATATATATATATATATATATATATATATGTATGTATATAATACCAATTGACCACGTCTATGATATGTTCTAGACACCAATACCCTCAACTTTTTTTAAAAAATATCGTTGTATATCTTTTCTCAAAAACGATATTTTTTTTCCTATTTCTACTGGCCTACTGATGAAATAGGCAGGAATTTTATCCATAATCATTGTGCGTTTTGGTTTCAGTTTTTTTAAACTAGCATACACATAATGCGCGGTAAAGCCTTTAATATGCAATGTGTCCGATATCTTCCGATTTTCCGATTTTCTTTGAGGATAGTGCTAATGTTAGATGAGAATCTTGGAAATATCTAGCAAATTTATAGACAATATTTTCATAGACTTCTAAATTCTCATTATTATATAACGTTGATTCTGATACGGCGAATGATTTCTTTTCATTTTTATGAATTGTCAGATTTTATTTGGGTTATTAATGATCATAATCATTTTCATTTTCAATATAATTATAATATAATTATCATAATTATTTCGCAATAATTGTATCAATATCCTTAATTTTAAATACAGATTAAAAACTTAATTTTCATTGGATACATAGTTACTAATATGTTAAAAATAATATAGGTATGTTGTTTTAGTCCTAACAGTGCGGCATTCCTATATACTAATGTAACGTAATGTATTTCAAGCTGTTATTTCTATATACGCTTATTATTATGCAAAGTATTATATATATAAAGCCTGGAACATTTCACGGTTAATCTAAAAATTCATAAATGTAAATAAGCTGATAAACATGAACCACATCCCATTATTAATAGGTAACGATCCAAACATGGAAAGATGTTGCTGGAACTACAATATTTACATATGCAAAACATTACAAATACACATTTGTCATAAACTTTCATTTTCCACTACAAACACAAGCATTTGACAATAACTTATGGGAACCATATCTCATCTGGCTGCGACTTCTTGGACAATAATGCACCTTTAAGACGAGATTATAGAAGCTATGTGTAGAAGTTTTGTGTTTGTTAACATAAGGCACTACTATCAAGCAACATAATCGAATCCAAAGTAATTTGTTCATATTCTGTAGAATCGATACCATGACAATTCATAAAATAGTTATTTTTGTTACAAACGCCTAAAATACGGTTTCTTCGGACGAATCGTTGCTGTTTCCAGACGGGAAGATGAAAGACGCTGATAAAACTTTTTAAGTACATGTTACACACTACATTTTTTTGATAAATTCAATATTTAATGTATACAGAAATATCAAAAAATATTTCTCGAAAATAATGAGCTTTGAGAATTTGTGAGAATTGTGTATTTTGAATATTGTTATTAATAATATTATGAACGAGACAACGTAATAAAAATTATTAAGGTATGTTATATAAACAATTATAGCTCGCTTTGTTCCTACAGAATTTGTTTATAAGACACACAATAATTAATAAAAATCGCAGCGTTATTAATATTTGCTGAGAATCATTTTACTTGCCCAGCTAATGAGTAGGTAACTAAAATCACATTATCCTTGGAAGTGGCACCGTCGTCTCCACCTCCTCCCCGAGTTTCAATCTTCTTGCAACTAACGTTGATAAATTTGGAGTCATTTTTCTTTCTCGCCTTGCATCCTTTCTAACGCAAGAACTAAAATAGTATCTTAGCGTTTTTAAAAACGGTTCGGTTAAATGAGTCTTTGATTAAAAGCTGTGTCTAATTGCAGAATTATTATTGTACCCTAAATTTCAGTTTCAAGGGATCTCTCTAATTAATTATTTAATATTATTCTCTCTGGCTCATTAGCTAGATACCTACTACATACGTAAAGATATCAGACATATTTACAGGTCATATACGTGACATGACCAAAAGAAACGGGATTTACGTAAAAATTTAAAAGTCAAAATTGATTCGAAATATTTGCTAAATTCATGCTAATTCATAATATTGATTTATATATTTATTTATTAGTACACCAGTCAATAGAAAAAGCAATTACAGAATAGAGGCTACAGAATTACAACAAACATTAGGTAGGTAACTTAACGGTAAGTAGATGCGATAAGAGCTACATGGGATTTAGGCGATATTTTCTCAAATTAAAAAAAAACAACTTATTTTACTAATTTGATTAATGTAAAATGATTTTAATGCAATCAAGTATTAACAATGCAATCAAGTAATAATGCAATCAAGTAATAACATGAAGTATAATAAAAGTTCAATACTTTAGTGAGTAAAAGTATCGTGTAAAACTGTCAGATCAGATGTATAGGGTGATCCCACTTAACCTTCCCTCCCCCACTTTTCTGTTATTCCTGTACTTTAAAAAAAATACGACATAAATTGTATGGCTTTATATATAATTTTCAAATATGACATCAACTATATTGTTTTTAAGATCAGAGCATACTAAATCGAATATGCGATAGTGTGTAAATTAAGAGCAAATATTTAGAAAACTATTAAAAGTAAGTATTATAATGTTCTATGTTGTTGAAATCAGAATGAAATTCTACGTTCAAAACGAAAATAAAATATAATACAGGGTGATCTATTAAAAAAATACACGTTGTATTAAGTACATAAGTTTATCATTTATATTTCAATGGTTTTTTAGATGTCATATTTGGAAACTTTAGAAGAAGCCCTACAACGTTAGAAAGATTTTTTTTAATTACAAGAATAACAGAGAGGAGTGGGGAGGGAAAGTTAGTGGATCACCCTGTACCTATTAAAACACCTTAGTTTTAACTAATCCATAGGCATTGTGTTTTGTAGATATGGACTACCAAGAAGAAAGCGATTCATCCACAAATAATGAGGTGGAACATAACGACGACCATGTTTTCCGATACAGAATTGTTCCAGTCTCTTAAAGAATATCAAAGCAATCGAAATAATCAGTACCTACTCATTGAATGAAGGGTTTTTAATGTTACCATATAAGGATAATGAAAATTGTTATTTGATCCCTGATGAAAAACAACCCTTAATCACAGGCGAAGCTTCAACTATAACTAGAAAACCTATGAGCCATGCTCATCCAATCGCAGAAGACGTCTAAATAAAATAATAAAAACTTTCCTCCTCCAATATTTTTAAAATCTACAAACCTTGACCACAGATGATGCTCAAGTCACAAAATTTATAAGATCACATTTTTTATAATAAATATATAAACAAGACAGCGCAGGAACAGAACACAATATAATACAGATTAAGAAAATACATAAACAGCATGCAAAATGAATTTAACGCAGAAAATTATAGTAGATATTTGTAGAGAATTATATATTTTTTTAATTGCAGCTACATCGCAAGAAAATATATCAAATGAATTTTGACAATCATTATATTTGTTACACATTTAATGCACAGGAGAGTATTTGCCAATATTTCTACGCGGTGTCTATGAGTACACCGCGTAGAAATGTCTCATGGTTACTTGCAGCTAGGGAATCTCTGATAATGAACCTTCAAATTTTGAAACCATCGGCTGATAGGTATCGGTTGTCAAAAGTGGTTGGATTCTATTAGAAAATGTCATGATATTACATTTAAAAATATGTATGTCTAAGTTATTTTTGTATTGACACCAAGTGCTTATAATAGGTAAACTGTAAATCTTTTTGAAGTGAAAAGCAACTCTCAGGGTAGTTAATAACTGAATAGACTTACAGGTTATCTGCATACATCAAATATTTGCAATTCGAATTGTTCACATTCACAAACAACCCCATGTCATCGATGAATATTGTTATGGAACCGCCAGAAGCGATTGTGACGATATATTGATAAATCCCTAGATCTAGGGAAAAACTGCACAATCTGGCAACACCGCAACCAACGATGTGTCAACATCGAATCTGGAGGTGCCAGATACAACCACCAAAGCGAAGTCTCAACCCTCTAGGACTTCCAATCACCGATATACACCCCTAGTCCCATTTAGAATAGTTGCGTATATGAACATGTGAACTACCGCATGTAGAACTCTTCGAGATGCCTTGTATACAATTTAGGATGGGATGGAATAATTGAGAACAATCTAGAATGAGATGGAATATTCGAGAAGCTTCTAGAACTTTCCAGAACCTAGAAAATAGTATATAAGGGCCAGCCGATCGCTACATTAGTCAGTCTAGTTTAAACGCTCTTAGAGACAAGACCAAGTAATAAGTTATCAAAAGTGTTCAAGTTTTGTCATTGTAAATAGTTGTGAGTTGTAGTGTTTGGATCTTAATAAAGTATATTTGGATTCTGGACAGTACCCACATATTTTACGAACTCAGTGGCGTAACAATATTATGTTGAATAGAAAATGCTTCAGGTTCTACCCCTGCGGCACTCTAGATGTAGGTCTCTACTTTCATTTTATTATATAAGTATGACCAAAAGAAATTTACCATCTCTTGCGAGAATCCATACTGCTGAATCTTTGAGAGTAAAATGCTGTGATTCAGCCCATCTGCTAATTCTATTTGATGCAGAATAAGTTGATAACAGTACCTTTCACAAATTCATGGTGTTGAGGTGAAATACGGTGCTCCGTATGATAAAAAAATGGCAAGAAAACTTATAACTTAAACGGTTTTATATTAAATCATCAGTTGTAGCTAAAAACTACAAAATAATTAGGACACAAACCTGGACCTTCCTGAGATTCTGACTTTTTCTAAGAAATGAAAACATGGGGCGCATTTGAAATATGGTTTTTATGCGCCTCACGTTTTCATTTCTTACCAAACGTCAGAATCTTAGGAAGGTCCAGGTTTGTGTCCTAATTATTTTGTAGTTCTGTATCTGTATCTGTATCTGTATCTGTATCTGTATCTGTATCTGTATCTGTATCTGTATCTGTATCTGTAATTTGATCGGAGTGCGGAGTGCGGATCATAGATCCGCTGCACTTAGGCATCATTGGGCCGCTTGTACTTCCTCCATGAGGGAAAATGCCTCACTAGGCCATCGACCAGCCTAATCTTGTAAAAAAGGTGATGATGTTCCCTAGGGGCATTTCCCTCAAATTGGCCATAGACGGCCAACGTTTCCCCATTCACAAAATACATGCTCGACCGTTTCATCTTCTTATTAACATCCTCTGCAGATGGGTGTGTCACTTTGTCTCATGCTATAGAGGCGCTATAGGATTCCTGTTACAAATTGTAGTCTAATTTTCCCCTAGACATTGCCAGATAATTCCTCGCCGTCTCTTCGCTGTGATATCTCAGGAGATTTCTGGCCAGCTGACAACTACTTGTTTCATCCTGTCTTAAATTTCTTATGGGTGTTTTCCTTTATTATTGGGAGTTTCGCTACAATTGGTAGGGTATTTGAAGGACCAGGCCCAAGAATTCTCAAGCTTGCTGCCTTCTTGGCCAGTTTGTCAGCTCCTTTATTGCAGTTGCATTGTGAGTGTAATTTGACCCAACATAGGCAGATGTGATTCATCTGACAAGCTCTCAAAACTGCTTGGTGACAATCTCATGTTGACCATTTGGTTATTTAATAGTTTTTCAGGGCCAGTAGTGATTGTCTACTATGTGTGCAGATTCTGATTGTCTTGCCCGTTATTTCTCTGCGAGCAATCTCTTGTGCGGCTATGGTTATACTTGCGAGTTGTCTTTGTACTACACTGGCATTTTTATCCATAGTCCAGTTGCATCGGAGTCGCAGGTTTCTAGAATATATACCACAACCTGACTCTTCCTTTTTCTTTGATCCGTCTGTGAAGACATAGTTTACACCTTCAACGCCGCTCTCATCTTCATCAGTAGTCGTATGGTGTAAGGTTTATCAAAGACAAGCTGATGCGGAATACCATCTGCACATGCCTGTAAAAGGGGTGTCTTATTTTATAGTTATTGGTACAACTGATTGATTGACAATATTTTATTAACAATATATAAAATATTAATATAATAACGATAATAATAAGGCTACTCGTGGATTATAAAATTACTGCATGGGCCAGAGGTTCCCAACGGTGACCCCTTCGTATATGGGATTCTACTGATGCTCGTCTAAAACATTTTATATTCGAAATATTTTAGAATTATCAATAGGAAACTAATTTAGTTTCCTCATGAAACTAAATGCTGAAAAAACGGGACCCATGTCCTGTTTTTTCAGAACGTTGACAAGTTTGATAATTAGTCAGATTCAGTTTTTGAGACCAGTTGAACTTGAGCTGAGTATCAGTCTTGGACATTTTTTCCTAACCTATTTTTGGTAACGATGATATTTATACTTTTGTTTAGCTATCCGCAATTGTGAGGTATATTGGCATTGAAATTTTTCAAGCATGTAATGACTACCTAGTATTTATTGTGTAACACTAATGGTCAACAATACGATACACCGGATACACGAATATACTTCTACTTTACCAAATTATGACATTAACCTCATAAACAAAAAGTTATTTATTATAGAAGTTTCTATAATAAATATTGACTGAATGAAAATGTTCCATTATTTAATGTAATGAGCCTTTTGCGTGCAGGTCTAGTTCTATATACAAACTTCTAATGCTGATTGTATGGTAAATTATAGAATAAACTGAAGAAGATTCAAATTTAAACGTTTTATACACTTAATAAATAACTTTTTCTTTGTAGGCTTTGTTTATTAATAAAATTAAATGGTACCTATCCATACCCACCAATTATCGTAAATGGGAAGAAACAAACTCTGAACCCATAATATGAGTACCTATATTATTTACGATCGTTATTCTCTAATTAAAAAATATAATAGTAGATGTTTTATTAAGAGAAAAATTCACACAGACATTCACAAAATAGTAAAATATTAACATTTTTCACTGTCGTTATCAACAACAAACATGGATTACAAATTTCACGTACCTTACTCACCCGTTTTTCAAAACCATGACTAAGGACAGTAAATTTTTGGTCGTCTCTTCAATCAGGAAATTGCTCCGGTTGTCAAATAAAATCTAGTAGGTACTATTATACTATGGACGCAGCAATTCTGATTATAAAGTGGGAAAATCATTGCAGTTGTTCCGTAACTGTCACTATCATGAGCTCGGTTCTCATACATATGATTAAATTGCTGATATCTCCTATATTACTGTCATAGTTGAAAATCCATCACCTTCTAAATCTTTTGCAAATTTGCTAGTCATCTTTGTATCTGTTTTTGTAGTATATCTCTTCATAGCATCTTCTTTGTCACTTTTCAATTTACTAATATTTCTATATATCCCATATATATTCCGCCATATTGGATTGAAGGTGACGTCATTTTATTTTCATATTCTTCTTAGCAAAACCTTTCATTTGATATCCGTATCACGTAGGTGTATAAAAAATAACTAGTCCGCCATCTTTGGGAATCCGCTATATTGGATTTATAATGACGGCATTTTATTTTTGTATTCTTCTCAGTAAACCATTTCATTTGATACCCATATAATTAAATTGCATAAAAAATAACTAGTCCGCCAACTTGGGCGGTCCGTCATATTGGATTTATAGTGACGGTATTTTATTTTTGTATTCTTTTTAGTATACCCTTTCATTTGATACCCATGACCCATTTTATGTACTTCCATGGTGCATAAAAAATAACGAGTCTGCCATATTGAGCGGTACGCCGCATTGAATTTATATTGACGTCACTAAGCCATATATTGTCATCCAAACTATACGCGCATGCAAAATTTCAGCATAATCGGTTGAGGATAACTGCTTTAAAATTCAGTTGCAAGATTTGACCCGAACAAATATGCATATATACATACATAGCAAGTTAAATAAAAGCTTGTAATAAAGGTCAGGCAAAATTATTTTTTCATAATTTTCGAATTTTGAGCGCGCATATCCTGGAAATTATACGAGGTAGCGAACATATTAATCGAATAACCAATCTTGTTACACATTTTGTCATTAGTAATTTTGTATAGGAAAGCTTTGTCGCTGGGACGCATAGTTTTCGAGATATAAACGAAGTAGGTACCAAAAATGGGTACTTTCTACGAACGCCCTCTGCACCCGGTTCACCTCCTAGGAGTGAGGACTTTTAGTATGTTTACCTACTACGTGCCACCTTGCACCGTGCTCTAAATTTAGCAGAAGACGAATGGAGCTAGTCAAATAAGGCAAAAAAACCGTGTAGCTATTCTGTCTCTTCCAGTTCCCTCTATTGAGTTTTCATTGACCCCGCTACTGGCCTAAAATCGGTATTTATTTCATTTTGAATTATAATAACGTACTGGGGTATTTTAAGTATTTTTAAGCAGGTGTTGTATCATGATAATACTATTAAATATTAAATCATTATAGTTCCAAAAAAATAATATAACTAATGACATGTCTCATGTAACCCGCAATGATTACGTAATCATAATTTAGTTTCATGGATGCTATGTTGCTATGCATTATAAAATTTACCATTCTGATTTTTTTTAAAGTGCTTGAAACATTTAGAAGATACACTTATTTATATGTATTGATATAAATATATCTAGATTGTCTTAATGCTGTAAAATATTATGTTATGAAAGTTATACTTGGAGGAATCCCAAAATAAAAAACTGGATCACTTTTAATGAGGCTATTAAAGAAGTGAACAAACACGAATCCAAAATGTATTCACCATAGAAATAATGAGGCCCAATTAGTGATGTAATCAAAATGTAGTTAGGTTAAAAATGAAATACATGTGGCCATTAATAAAACTGTAAATTATTGATAAATAATTCAGTAGCACGAAACTTGACGTCCGAAAATTAACCTTATGGTTGCGTAACATAAATTAAACCTATCAATCCAATAGGGACTACAAATCAATGGAAATAATAAGGTTGCCATTGCATTTTGTATTGGGTTATGACTTAATTTTATAGGTGCAAATATTACATAGTATAATTTATTTGTTTAATATTTTAAGCCGTGCAATCATAAAACGTTTGTTGGCTTTGTTGGTCAAAGTTAATAATATAGCCTTAATTTAGTTTTTGAATGATCTACCTTTTTTTGTTCACATACCGTGTTTGTTTCTGCGACAATAGGATACGCTTACTGGTGGCAAAAGCTACCAAAACGGTAAATAGCACTTACGGTTCTAGAACGGTAACTCTGAAATGCAGTGCGCATGCGTATGAATTTCAGTGCGCATGCGTACAAGTAGTATCCAACTTCACTTTTCTGATACGAATGTGTGGCGATATGTTCTTTAACTTTCGTTTGTGTTTGGTTTTTATATGCTTACATTGGCTTTATATAGATATTACCTACTGGTATGATTCAAAAAAATATTAATTCAACTACCTTTTAATTTACAATATTTTCCTATTTTTAAAAATACTTTTTTCCCGTATAGGTTTTAGTGTCATGTTTCACAGAATAATATGTTTTAATATGTTTCTCTCAGTGTACTAAGTAGTAAAAGGTCACTGATAATGACCCCTCCAACATGAGATGGACCGCCGCGCTGTTACCTTCGCTTCTGTATAAGCTCCCTCTTCTGTGCCTACATCAAAGACATAAATCCCTATTTATTCAATCACGCAGAGATCATAGATGATCATTGACAATCACAGATTTTAAGCCCGGTTCACACATACAAGAGACTAAAATATATACAAGTTCATAACAATTGAAAGAAACGGTTAATATTTCTGCGATCCGTCCTATTAGCTAACGGATACTCAGGGAAGGACATCGACCGAGCCATTAGACCACGCCGGGAGCAAGGACCAGCGAACGTAAGAGAGGATGCAACAACAACCACTACCGTATATCCACAATCAACAGACTGGATATCGAAGACATTACGGAAAAAGGGATTAGGGACTGAAGATTATCCGAACTTGGAAACCACTACTGCAAAACAAACAGCTTACAGACCATTACGACATTACGATGTGGAACGAACCATAACCGTAAGTACCCCAGAATCAACCAGCCGTAACGGACCGGAGAGTATAAAACGCGGTTAAGATCATACAGCAACCATTCAGCCGCCGAATACAGAACGTGCACTGAGGATGTCATCTATTAAGAATGGCAAAACGTCTGTGAAAATGCATCGACCACGTCAAAATAGCCCAGAAGTTCTACATCATCCAATGGACACCGGCCGTGAAAGCCTACGAACTTATATAATTTTAAATATATTTATTGATATTTAAATTAAATGTGCAGTTTGTACAATTAGTACATGGAAATCGTACCAACCAAGGGTTGTTTCCTTTAATTTAATGAGGTAGTTGTGATTTTTTTTATGTTGTATGTGCATCAGGAAGTGGTAAAGACAAATCGAATTTTTCCACCTTGGAAGCCCTCCGGATCATTGTTAAATATTTGAAAAACCATTAAATTTTCGTACTATTTCAGTTTTTTTTTATTTCTGCCACCAAGGACCTGTGTTACGGCAAAAGTCACTATGTACACATTTTGAGTGACTAAATTTCCAACAAAATGAACACAGTTTGGTCTTGATAGATCACGTAGTTTCTATGATACAGCTGTTCCAAGTTTTCGTCAATGTGCACCTCTAAGGATCCATTTTACGGCAAAAGTCATCATATACGTTATTAAATACTAAATTTGCAACAAAACAAGACGAATTTGGTCTATGTAGATTTATCTAAATCCTCCTCTAAATTCTAAAATATGAATTGTTTGTCAACCACACCCCAAAGAGACCAAAGAACAAAGAACAACATTATCTTTATGCGGAAAAATGCGGAAGCGGAAAAAGGAAAAAAATCCAGATATCATCTACTCGACGAACTCTTTTACGCACCAAGCACAACCGGGCACTGATACAACCTCAGCACTTTTTGGCCAAGAAAAATAAAATTTCCATCGATATGGTGACCTTGCGAACACGCCCTAATGCAACACCTCTTCAGGTCGGTGAAGCAGGAGGCAGCTTCCTCGTTTCGCTGTATGAAGGCAACAGTGAATCCCAAAATCTCCACCAAGACGGAAGTCCAACATGAACATCGGCAGGTTGCCTTTAACCAGGGAGGCTGCAAGATATCTATCTTTTTTTTGCCAGTACTGATTTTATTTATTTATGTCTACTCATTACAGCAGGACCCAAATGCTCGCCTGTTTGCAACTATTGCAGCGGTCAATCTTGCGAGAGCACCTGTGTGACGACATTGATGACCTTAGTGGTCAACATTGACGAAAACTTAAAATTTTTCCATTTTTTGGAAATTTCATCTATATCTTAGAAACTATTTGGGGTACTAAGAACAAATTTTATTCATTTTATTGTAAATTTAGTCTACTTTAAAAGTGTACATAAAAATGAATCATTAAGATGATGCAAGGTAAATTACCTTGCCTCATCTGATGCAAGGTAATTCTATAGACTAAATTACTTACAGACATTAGAACAGTATATGTTTTTCGATTTCGGTTTCAGTTATATTTCTATGTAACATAATTTTTGACGTTACATAAAAAATTAAATACGTATAATAAAATTATAACCAAATAATATCTTCAGGGTCTATTGTTTATTGGGGTAGCATTCAGGATCTAATTAGTTTCCATTTCCCAGAAATCTGATGGACACCATTTTCACACCCCAGTAATCATGTGTCGCTATCCTTTTTGCCAATATCTCTTAAACACTTTTTACCATACATTTGAAAGAGTATTTAAATATCTCCATGAAAATGCATGTTTACGACGTTTTAGGATGCACATGTTTTGATAATTAATTATCTCAAGTTATTGTTTGATAGTTGATCTTATAGAAGTTGTCAAATACTTCCATAAGATTAGAAGTTTTAACCGCTTCATATCGTACTAGTATTTACTTGACTGTGTCACGAGAAAGAGAAGAGTTATCGTTAATAGTTACTCAGAGTCATATGTTCCAACTATCCTTTCGGCCATTCCTAACCACGAGCAGTTCAGTTCTATATTTCAACATATTATACTATACCAATAATTCTTTAGGAAATTTTTATTAATGATTCTGACAATGATTCCATATGATAGACACCAATATTTACCGGCAACCGATCTCGTGGAAAATGATGCTGTAATGGCGAGAGTAAAATCGCAGTTTGTACAGCGCTTAAGAACTCGTGGAAATGATGCTGTAATGGAGAGAGTAAAATTGCAGTTTGTACAGCACCTAAGAACACTGCGCCACAGGAGTACAACTGCATGATTGGTATGGGAAAAGGGTACAATCTAATTAATATTTCCAGGAGTTAATAGAAGTATGCCTTGTCAATATAAATATTGACACTTTTCCAGTAAAATATTGTATCATGTATATCATGTATATTGTATATAAATGGTTTTCTAATAAGAACAATATGGTTTTAAGAAGAAATTAAATAAAAATTATTTCAGATATAACAAACTTTGTATATTATTGTAAAGCACAGTCGATAACATTTAAGTGTTGATTAAGACATGGTTTAAATGCCCATCTCGACTTCGCGTACACTAGCGAACTTTCTTGACTTGAACACTAGACTTTTCTTGCAATACGTCGATAGTTTAGTTTAAAGAGCAGTGGCATCGTCTTGCTGAAGCCACATATCTTCCTAATATGTTGCATCCAAATTGGGCGACAAAAAACTTCACTGTCTCTGGTTGACGAAATAAGATTAATAAGAAAAAAATATCAATGAGGTTGTTAACACCAGTCCTGACCGTCATATCGGATTTGCCGATTGAAAGTTCTTTATATGGTTCCTTATATTAGTTTTATGCAAATATAGTATGGTCGAAATATGAATATTGTCGTTAAGATTACGCAAATTATGGTTACAGAAATTACCCTGCCCGCAAAAAAACTTCAACGATTCTTAAAATAAACATAGTCGAAATTGTATTTCTCAAAATACAGCATTAACTGTTCCACCAAAAAAAACTTCAGTCATCTCGCAAGGAAAGATCATTTAATTTTTCAATTATTCACAAATAGTCACAACCCAGGGCATCAAACTAATACTACCAAAGATCATGCTAATATTAATTATTCAAGCCGCTACTACTGATGGTAATCACTAAAAAGTCATAATAGTGGGACAAGATGTAGATCTTCTTACTCTTTACCGGGCCATACAGCAAGTATTTTTACGAGTAACCATTTGATCTGTAATGTGTATTCCGAGTGCTATTCAAAAACTACATCACCTAGGACCATTGGATTGGACGCCCTATACTTTCTCCGTGAGGAAAGACCTTGCCTAGGTCATCAACCAACCTAATGTTGCAAAAAAGGTAGCCATGGTAGGCCAATGCTCCCCCAAAATAGATTCTCTGGTTGTTGATATGACAGGACATTCACAGAGTACATGGTCTGTTTCACATCCTCTATAGATGGGTGGTCTGTCATTTTGTCTTATGCTGTGGAGGTTTCCTTAGCCGTGCCGTGCCAGTGTCATTCCTATTGTGAGTCATAGGTTTTAATATCACTTCGCTGGGATATTATGAGAGATTTCAAGCTAGCTGGTAGCTACTTTTTCAATCCCATAATTTCTTATAGGTGTTTGAAATTTGGTATGAGTAATATCGCTGCAACTGGTAATATACTTGAAAGACCAGGCACAAAAAAATTCAGGCTGGCTGCCTTAACAGCTATTTTAATTAATGCCGTTGTAGTGGGAGTATCATCCAACATCGGGAGATGTTATTCACCTGGGAGGCTCTCACAGCCTCCCAGGTGAAACATTTGGTTATATTATATTTTTAAGGCATAGTTTATAGGTTTACACCTTTAACGGCAGTAATGCCTCTAAACTCTAAACACAGATCTCATCTATCGAATGAGATTCAAAATCGTGTCTGTATGATGAAAGACAACGCTGATAAATGATGCGCATAATGCTGTGCCAAAGTGGGGTTTCGGAAAGATTCGGGTTGGAGGCTCGTCTCCTGGTAATCTTGTCCTCGGTCATTTTAACTTTTCTTTTCTCAACTTTAGCACGATTTATGTAACCGCTTAAGATATACCTTTGTACCACAAGAAAACCGTTGAAAACCTGCTACAGGTTCTTATTGTAGATTATCTTAGAAATCTGAGGACACCATGAATTTTTAGGTATAAATCATAACATTATCTAATAATGAGCATAATCTTTCTTTCAGAAGGAGTAATAGTTGAGACTAGGGTTAATGTGACAAATTGCATTGTTGGGATCGAATACCAGGTAAAGATATTGCATAATAGTGAAATGTGTTGGTATTTTCGCCAAATTAGTTAGTTGCATGTAGGACAATGGAATAACGTAAAGAACCAACAAAGCAGAAGATTAGGGGCAATATTTTATAAGAGGAATAAATGACTTGGATCGCAGGCAGGCTCGCAAGAAATAAGATGATCGTGAGCAATCAAGAAAACAGACCTAACATAAAAAATCCATTAAAGGGATAAAAAGCATCCGGTAAAACGGTGTAAAAGAAGTGTCAAAAATCGAACAATAGCCCACTAATGGCTGGCGGTGTATTGAGAAGCGATTAGGGTCGTTGCAGTCCGAGAACTTCGATCGGTCAACGGTTGGCTAGTGTAAATGATGTTTCCGCCACGCCCTGAAGTCATTACAGGTAGGGAGCTACCATCAATTTAAAAACCAATCAGAACCGCGTTCGTCAGCTAACGTAGCGTGCTTTGCTAATAACAGGTAATTTCTATGTGGAACAAAAACAACTTTTAAGATCGTATCTCCTTAAATGTTAGTCGTTTTTATATACTCCTGGATTTAAACCGTATACTATACAATACAACGTTCATTCAAATTGATGATTCATTAAATAAAAATGTTGCATGTGATTTTAAGTACCTACCAGTTAAGTGCTAATAGAGGTAATAAGTTTTAGAAAATACTACATGATAATAGTAATGATATGGTTAGTATTTGCCTCATTCTTCCATAGTACCTATTGGGCTTATTTTAATTTTCTCCTTATTATGGTATGAGAGAATTATGCTTTGATAAACCTTACGCCATACAAACTAGTGGTGAAGATGAGACTGTCGTTGAAAGCGTAAACTAAGTCCTCACAGACGGACCAAAGAGGAAAAAGAAGCAGGCTGTGGAATATATTCCAGAAGTAGGCAAACTGTTCCTAAAAAATAGAAAATAACTAAAGGGTGAACAAGGGTATGTCACCAAGCGCTTATGAGAGCCTGTCAAATGAATAACATCTTCATATTATGTTGGGTCGAAGGACACTAACAGTGCAACGAAAGACAGTAACAGTGCAACAGTAAAGAAGCTGACAAATTGCCCAAGAAGGCAACTATCTTGAGAATAGTTGAGCTGGTCATTAGGCTGGTTGAGGGAGTACATTACCAATGGCAGCGAAATTACAAAAGATCAAGAAAAACAGCCACAGGAAATTTAGAGTACGAAGAGGAAATTTAGTAGCTGTCGGCTGTCTAGAAACCTCCCAGCGAGGAGACATTTAGGAATTATCTGGCAATATCTTAGGGAAACCTACGATTCGTAATAGGACACTGCCGGGTAAGCAAACAACAACAACTCCATAATATGAGGCACATTCATCCGTAGAGGATGTGAAGAAGAAGATAAACAGTCGAACATATACTTTGTGAATGGTCTGCCATCAACCAGAGAAACCGTTTTGTGAGAACGTTGGCCTTAAATGACTAATTTCAGGGAACCTTTTTTATAACATTAAGCTGGTTTATGGCCTAGGCGAGACGTTTCCCAACGGAGGAAGTACTAAGGGGGTCCAATAGGGCCTAGGTGGCTGAGGCCAAGACTGAGACCGAGCAAATTTTTGATCCACTCTTCATACAGATACAAAGATACAGATACAGAAGCTATGAGAGAATTAAATTTCCTCACTAGTGTTTTTCTCTATAACCACTATTAGAGGCACTTTTTATAATAATCTACTTATCAACCTATTCGCAGCAGACTAGCAATACCTGGACCATTTCTTTTACCAAACAAGTTCAACATTTAGACACCTTTGAAATATTTTTTGGTAGCGCATAAGTCCTCAGCTCTTCTTCTCTCGCACAAGATCTGTATGATATGTAAAACATCCCTTGGATAAATAAATAGCTCAACATAATTATAAGCCTACTCAGATATAGAGCTCGTGATTGAGCAAATGATTATGCACGACAATTATTGATGGGGATATTGAATATTTTGAGGAATTCCTAACTTCGTGTTTAGATGGACTTGGAATGAAATGTGAACCTATCTATCAGAGAGAGTATCTAATATACAAAGGTTAGGCCCTTTGTATGTTAGATGTTGAAATGTTATGCTAGATCCTAAAATGTTATACATTTTTTTTAAATGACCAAATTTTTTTGTCATATTAGAGAGGTACTATTTTAAAAAATATATATTATACTCTAAATAACCTGTTTCATTGGTTTTGATAATGTTGTCACAAATAAGACGAAAGCTTATTATTAACTTATTATTAATTTTACCCACACCAATGTGTATAAAATAGCATACAACGATAAAAATAATATAAACTCCAGAAAACTCGATTATTACTCATATTAAAAAAATAATAAAATATTCAAAATAAGAAACATATGTGATCTTAATAATTCTTTATATTTTTTTACGACTAACTCCGGCTCGTTCCACATGAAAATTGAAAATTTTTCTCCGCAAAATAAACAAAACATATTCTATAATCATTTATTATTATTTTTAAACAAACAAAAAGCTAACAAAACATGATACTATGTGATTTATGATGAATTATTATTTTTAGTTGTATAACGTTCTTGTATTTTATTAGTAGATAATTCTTATATGTATTTTGATATACCTACTCATTGTATTGTATTGTACACTTTTTCGTAGATTTCTTTTTCTTCTTCTCGAATTTATGAATTACGGGTACGTCGAGGCCTTGGCTTGAAATATTGATGGCTGTCAGTGGATCAGACTTTCTTTTTTTTTCTATTGGCAATTTTTGCATGTCTTCCTTTTACATTGAAAGGTTCATCCAAACTTGGTACGACTACTGGTGTAAGTAATTGAGTAAGTCAGTTACATCAAAGTGATATGTAAAAGGTCCAAACAAATAACCCGGAAAAAATTCTGCACTTCTGGGCCACAGACCTGCGTTTTTAAACCACTGGCATTTTTTCAGTAATAGCCGCTATTTTATATGGTAGTGGGAAAATATAGCTAGGTACATGCATTTGAAGAATTGTCTTGCTGTAATTGGACATAATTTGTTGTGTTAATTTCTTGTTTAAATAAGCTTTTAAAGGTGCAAAAAAGGACACGTCGAGGAGTTGGATGACTCCGATGACTACAATGAGGCAAACATACCAGTGTATACCATTTTTTTGGGCATATTTTGCAACACTCACCCAGTTTTTGTGGCTGACGTGTCCGCCCAATACTAGTAGCACAGGTGACTTATTGGTAGCATAACTAAGTTCTGGAAATGTTACATCCATTTTCCAAGCTCGCCTGTCATTCAACCAGATTACTGGAGAAGGAACCTGTCGGAGCTCTCAGTAGCCCTTTATTCCAGCTTCTCCTGGGAAAAATAAATGTGGGGGGAACGTAGTCTCCTATAGGATGTGTACAGCAAACAATCATAATGTGAATTCCTTCTTCCGCGCCAGGAATGGTACCCACTTGATTTCTACCCTTCCTTGCAAATACTTGGTAGTTTTTGAACGCGACACTCCATACATTTATTCTAAATTGATCTTATTAACTTACAATAGAATTCATTATTTTGAGTCAGTAACTTCATCTTACAAATAATCTTTTCAAGAAATTTATATAATATACCGAAATGGACCCCCTCTAAGACTATAGAGTGCTCATGACTAAAATGATCCTTCAATAAAAATAAAAATTGGTGTTCAAAGAACTGAAGAACTGGCCCATGAAACAGAGAAGGATCCAATAGGGAAGAAAATAGACATCCTATAATCAGATTAAATGTTTCTCCATCATATTATTTCAATATAAAATAGCTTTATTTCAAAATCCTAAAACATATTACATATATCCCAATATGTATCATCAAGGTTATCATCCCAACGTGAGGCATCTCATGAATTCATTCATTACAATATATATATATATATATATATATATATATATATATATATATATATATATATATATATATATAAATATATATATATATATATATATATATATATATATATATATATATATATATATATATATATATATATATATATATATATATATATATTTATATATATATATATATATATATATATATATATATATATATATATATATATATATATATATATATATATATATATATATATATATATATATTTATATATATATATATATATATATATATATATATATATATATATATATATATATATATATATATATATATATATATATATATATACATATATATATATATATATATATATATATATATATATATATATATATATATATATATATATATATATATATATATATATATATATATATATATATATATATATATATATATATATATATATATATATATATATATATATATATATATATATATATATATATATATATATATATATATATATATATATATATATATATATATATATATATACACTGAGCTCGTAAAGTTTGGAATAAATTCAATTAATCGTTATTGAAGGATTTTCACAGGAAATCCTCGGACACGTCAACCTTATTTTATAAAATGTCACTTTTTTCAGCCATCGATTTTTTTTTGTTTTGTTCGTTTTTGAGCTATGACGTCATCGACAATTTTTTTAAATGACAACCCAGATTTTTTTTCACGGATTTCGATAGAGCACATTTTTCTGAGTGCGAATATGTCAAAAACATAGTACCTTTAACATTAAAGTTTTCGAGATATTCGGTTGCAAAGTTTATAAAATGTACCATGGCACCATGCATAAGCTATCGGGCGGGTCAAGATTTTTAATAGCTTATTGATTCTAATAGCTTATAGCTTATTACATTTTAAAAGATTAAGGAGTAATATTATTTATTTTGGTAGCTTATCGAACATTTTGAAAGATTTGGGAGTAATCTGTTTAATTTTTTAACAACAATTTAAACAAATAAAAAAATATTTTAACAAATAAATGATAAATAATTTAAGTAAAAAATAAAATCAGAGTAAATTTTCAAAGTGACCTCCATTCACTTCCTGGCAATATCCCATCCGCCACTGAAACTCCTGCAGAACCTTACCAACAGTATCGGGTTGAATGGTTCGAATTTCATTGCGAATTCTGTCCTTTAATTCTTCGATGGTATTTGGTCTATTGAAATAGACTTTGCTCTTTAAATAGCCCCATAAAAAGTAGTCTAGGGGAGTGAGATCTGGAGATCTAGGGGGCCATTCGATAGTTCCCCTGCGACCAATCCAATGGTTAGGAAATACATGGTTTAAATAATCGCGAACGATCACTGCAAAATGGGGTGGTGCACCGTCTTGTTGGTACCATATCGTGTGATGGGGCAGATCTGGATCTACGTAATTTGGGTAAAGTACCGCAAGTGCAGGGACTAAGTCGTCTCTTAAAAATTCTAAATATATTTCACCTGTTAATACGCCTTCAAAGAAAAATGGGCCCAAAATACGATTACCTACAATACCAGCCCAAACGTTAACTTTTTGTGGAAACTGACTACGAGTTTCCATTTTCCAGTGTGGATTTTCAGGAGACCAATATCTACAGTTTTGCCGGTTAACTGTGCCGTCGAGATAAAAGGTAGCCTCATCAGAAAAAACAATATTGCGTAAAAATCCGTCGTCATCAATCAGGCGTTGCAACATGGTTTGGCAAAACTGTAGCCTACGGTCAGGATCATCTTCGTTTAACTCTTGGACCAAAACCACTTTATACGGATGCCATTTGTTCAATTTCAAATATTTCAAGACGGAGCTTTGAACTATTCCGTTGTTTGCCGCCACTTGGCGGGTGGGTAAATGGGGATTTTCTTGAAGCTCTAGTAGAACATTCAATTTAACATCTTGTTGCACTGGTGGACGACCCGTTCTAGGGCGATCTCTCGTATGACCCACTTCTAAAAACTTTTGTTCTATTTTGCTAACGGTGGACTGTGTAATTGGTTCTCTGTTTGGATATTTATTGTTAAATAAACGGCAAACTTCTACTTGTGTGCGAGCTCTGTCCCCGTAACCGATCATCATCAAAATTTCGATTCTTTCCCTTTCACTCAAACGACGGACCATTTTTAAATAAAATGAATTATGATGGAATAATGATTAATCAACTTACTTAATGATATTATTCAACTGATTAAAACACAAACTTGCGAGGAAAAACTTCAAAATTGTGACAACTGTCAAAACTGTTGTTTTTCCTGCGCTTTCTTGATAAATGATTAGCATTTGGTCATCGCTTGTATAATTCATTCTTAAAACCGAATGCAACCGAATATCTCGAACACTTTAATGTTAAAGGTACTATGTTTTTGACATATTCGCACTCAGAAAAATGTGCTCTATCGATATCCGTGAAAAAAAATATGGGTTGTCATTTAAAAAAATTGTCGATGGCGTCATAGCTCAAAAACGAACAAAACAAAAAAAAAATCGATGGCTGAAAAAAGTGACATTTTATAAAATAAAGTTGACGTGTCCGAGGATTTCCTGTGAAAATCCTTCAATAACGATTAATTGAATTTATTCCAAACTTTACGAGCTCACTGTATATATATATATATATATATATATATATATATATATATATATATATATATATATATATATATATATATATATATATATATATATATATATGATATCCCATATTGTAATAAATTATCTTCAAATTTAAAGGAGAAAAGGGGGGTGTCTCATGATCTTGTTACACACTATACGGGTCATTCTTTATGTTGTTAAACTTTATAAATCTATTATATAACGCCTATTATGCCTTCTTTTTTTAATATATAATTCAAATTCGACCGTATGAAATTATTTATTAAATTTATAGTGCTACTCATTTTGACATTACCAATAAAACTCTTTCTTGATTTAACATCTGGTGTTTAAACCAACATGAATGCTACTTTAAAAATTATAGATAAAATCTAATAATATATTGTAGATAATAAAGATCTCAGTGTGCCGCTCATCAAGCTCGCAGCTTACCAATCAGTCCACGCCAGCTCTGATCTGACCCGTCACTCGTTCCTCAATCATTCTTTTTGTAAAAAGATTTTACAAATGGGATCCATTGGGGGTGCTTTTTAAAATAATTAAGACATTCTAGTACCTGAAAACAAAAATAATTAATTATGTTTTTACCTAGAATGTGTACCGTTTAAGGTGCATTCAGAGAAAATAAATTCAGACGTTTTACTTTACCCATTTATAACTTCTAGGTATTTACAAAATGTAGTTTTCTGTCAATTTTATTTTTTTTCCCATTCCTGTTTTATTTTTTTTCTTCATGTTTTCTTTACGTTTCATTGGATTTTATATGCCCACTATATTTTTCCTTTATTTTTCTACGAAATATGCACTTATTGATTATATTATATACTTATTATTTATATTTAAGACTATTCTGAAAGTAACTGTAAATTTAGGCAATTTGTCCTCTGTTAGATAAATAAATAAATAAATAAATAAAGGTTTGACAGTTGATCTCTCTGTGATTAACTAGTTGCTTGGAAAAGCTGTTTAAAATTAGAAATTCAAAAAATTACCATTGATGAACCTTTTCTCTACCCTCCAGTATCCCATTTATTTATATCCGTTACGTTATATCAGTATGTTTACTATTTTTGACCTTTACGGTTACAACCGCAACTCAGAAAGAGGCTTTCCAAAATTAAAACATTTTTTTTCTTAGAACGTCTATGGGACGAAAACGGCTATCGGATTTACCAATATTGTTCATAGAGAAATAAGAACCTAATAAACTAAAATATTCCTTAGCTATGGACGATATATTAAATACGTTCGCTGAAAAAAAGTAAAAGTAGGTATTTTCTATTTATTGTTTTTGTTATTTTCAAATATATTTTATACGAGTATTTTTATTTGTATGCCAAAGGGTCCATCCTTAAGAAACTTGGATAAAGGGATACCCCTCAAGACTACCTGATTCAAAATAAAATCAATCGTTTCATCTGGGTTCATTTCACATGCCAAAATAAGTAAAATAAGTGAATTAATTATTGTTGATTATTACGAATTTAAAGTTACTCAAACCTCATCTAGCATACGAAAATGATACTATATATTACTCTATATATGTTCATCCCGACTTGTATTTAATTACATTTAAGTAATGCAACAAAAGAAATCTTTATTAAAGCATTGGAAAAATAAAACGATTCTGAACTATGTTAATTAAAGCTAATCTGATTCGAATGATATCTTTTTTCTTGCCAGCAATCCAGTTTAATTCAAGATCATTACTCTATGTCGCTTTTGTCTTGATATAGCAACTATCAAGCAGGCCGCTAGCATAATTGAGAACCAAGTTTCCACATGAAAAATGTATACAACCCATTTAAAATTACGTGGTAGCAGCTACCATATTCCAGCCATCGTATTAATTAGTGCGTTTTACGCTTTATTAATGCCTAGTTATTCACGGGCAATGTTAGTTAATGAACCAAGGATTCACATTCGTGCAATTCCTTATAGAATTAACACAGCATATTTATTTGCGGAAACCTTTGGCAAAGTCTTATTAATTGTCATCCACTTATTTAGTTTATCTTAAGTAAATCTGGTCATTCTGGTGGCAATGGGATATTAATATATCCCATTAAATGCTAAATAAATCGGGAAACATGTAGTACTAAGTAAATAATGTAGTATTGTAGTACCTACATCAATGTACTGACACACTATATACAATTTCCAGTTTTAAAATTTTGTAAGAAATTTTAGAAGAAGAATAGGTAGGTACGTTAAGAGTACTTTCAAACAATTGATGATCTGAGAATGAAAAGTCGGTAAAACCCATTTTTAGCGAATTGAGTTTTTATCGGGTTTCAATTCTGTATCGTTAACTCATTATTTGGTATGAGAATTAGGCTTATCAAATGCCTATTTTAGATACTATAGTGCTTTCGTTTGATGTGCAAACTAATGGAATGCGGTGCTCA
Source organism: Tetropium fuscum (assembly GCA_964058915.1). Lineage (NCBI taxonomy): Eukaryota > Metazoa > Arthropoda > Insecta > Coleoptera > Cerambycidae > Tetropium > Tetropium fuscum. The sequence continues at coordinate 32,914 of CAXKVY010000951.1, read as the reverse complement.
GTGGCGCGCGCAATTATCCTAATATAGGAAATAAAATAAAAACAATGATTTTATCATTCTCGTAGAACAGAACAGCAGCCCACAACTGGTAGAAAGGGCAAATTAAAGACTGGCTGGAAGAAAGAAACATTGAACACGATGATTCACTACTTAAAATTGTTGACACTGGCAAGGCATTTTCAAGCTTTCAAGAAGTATGTAGTGGATGAAATGACCAAAGCAAGAGGAATGGAGGTAATTCGATTGCCTCCATATCACTGCGAACTGAACCCAATTGAGCTTATTTGGCCGCAAATAAAAGTTGCTAGAGAAAATACAACATTAAGTTAGCTGATGTGAACAAACTTCTCAATGGTGCAATCAAAGAAGTAAATGCGGCCAACTTTATAAAATGTATAGACCATGCAACCATGCAATCAAGAATGTGGGATGTCGATATTATGATGGATACTCCGGATAAATTAAACCAGTCATAATAAATGTAAATGGAGACAGTAATGAGAGTGACTTATTTTCAAATAGTGAATAGTGATATGAATTTCTGATGTGAGAGTGCTACTTATAAGTGACAGTGGAAAATACCAATATGAGTGTAACTATATGTGCAAATAATAACATATCCCACAAATTGGTGCGTTAATTTGTTATAAATTTTACTAACAGTCTTACCTATACTAATAATAAGTAACCTAACCACGTTTTATCCTGGCAAGAGGCGCTCTTACCTCCCCGTGGTCCTTGCTGGGCAATAGCAATTTAATTTCTTTCTTTTATTTTAAATTGTTATTGGCTAAATTGAGCACTAAGTTGTACACGTAGCATGCAAATTTTTTTCAATATATGTTAAATACATTCAAAACTAAATAATTTTTTGGCTTTTGCACATCATAATAAGACATATTTTGAAGTCACTTCACCTTGGTTGTGCATGATGATAGCCCACTTAGCAGTAAAGCCAGTAAATCGCCGACTTGGTCATGCAGGTGTCTTCTAAGTGGGCGAGAAGGGGAATAGGATTTATATGAGTTGAAGAGGGATAGCGACCGAATGTTAAGCCGCGGACTGGAGATCCTAGTTCTATTCACAAGAGGTTCTGGCGTTATACAATTTTACACTAAATATCCTTTTGTATTGCATAGTGATGTGATTTACCACTTCTTTACTAATTGGTACGGGTTTCGTTTGTAAAATGCCGTACAATTTTTTGCTCTAGTTTGTATATCAAACGAAAACACTATAGGTGATGTCGTTAATGTACGATAAAATGAATTGGCATAAGAACTCGGCGTATCCCGAATATGCATACCTTTCAATCTCATATAATTTGCTAGTTTGGTAAGCTACGGATAGAACTATGGCGGTAATTCGGTCTCATTTAGAAAGAAAAGAGAAAAATATTATACCTATATCTACTTACCAGAAGAATGGATGTTCAAAGTTATGCAGATTGCCAAAACGTTCAAAGTGACCATTGTGATCAAAGTTTTATCAAAATTGATTATAGACTACGTGATATTTGCAAACATTTTTTAAGAAAAACCAATATTTTTTTCCAAAACACAAAATCTCTTCAAAAGCAGAAAAGTTTGACGGTTTACACGCACCATAATATATAGAAAACAGTCATAGTTAATTCTTTGTTTGAAGAAATGCCTCCTTGGAGACATTAAACTGGGATAATGCCAAGAACTGCTATCACGGTAAAATTATAATAAACCCCCTAAAAGTAAAGAATTTAACTTTCTGAGGATATAATATTCCTCATGCATATATAAGAAATGGTACTGGTATTTGGAAAAGAAGAATATTGCGAAACAGAAATAGATTTCAATGATGAACCTATACAACAAGAAATCTATATAAAATCAGGGGCAAATGACATTATATTAATTTTTATCTTGTTTGGAATGAAAACGAAGTAACTGGATTTTTTAAAGTTTTTCTTTCACTAATTTCGAAAGACGTACTGTCGTTATTTGAGTTTAAATGATTGTAGTAGGATCAGTTTAAACTCAAAAACAGACGAAAAGTCTTCATAAGAACTAAATAGAAAATGTTTGCTTTCCTGTACAATAGAATTTTTTGGTTTATATTCAGTTATTATTGTCAAATCCTCAAAATGGGTTTCACCCTCGATAAATTCCAAAAGTTTTGAAACTTCGCATACTTATTTGTAGGTATAGTTTGTAACAGACATATATGAGAATGATAAAATGCCGCATCGTCAAAGGAAAACATAATGTCTTTCTCATAACTCATAGGATTGTTCTAGCGATAGTGACCGAAAACATTTCACTTTCTTTGGCTTTTTGTTGATATCTTGAAAACTGTCGAAACTAAAACATGAGTTTGTTACAAAACTGAATATATAATATTTTTAAAGTTTATTAAGTTATAAGGCGTTGAATATTGTTGCTCCAAAACCTCAATAAATCACATGGGGAAGTTATATTTGAAAATGGGTGAGTATATATGGTTTTCAATTGTTTTTTTTTTCAATTCCACGTATACAAAACCACAAGATTGCCACTATCCGAAGTGTTTCCCTGATACTCACTTCCAGAGGCCTGTAATAATTATTCCAAAATTCTTTGCTTCATCGACATAATTATCATCGACATCGACAAATTAATTCATGCGAATTTCAACATTATTTCTGACCAAATCCAAAATAGCTTTCCTTCCGAAAACAATTACAGATGTTTTTTTTGCGTTAATATAGTGAATAAGCTTTAGCTGTCGAAGCAAAACTATCCAAATCTTGATAAATTTTATCACTAGCTAATAGAATATCACTAGATTTAAAAGGTGCAGATGGGTATCAGCACAATAATCATAGTTACGAAAAGAAATAGATTTCACAAAGTTGCTAGTATAAACATTATACAAGAAAGGCTCCAATATCGATCCCTGTGGAACACCCAATAATATAAGTCGAAAATTTCAGAGAAAACAATTGACGACTACCTTCTGCTGTGTGTCAGATAAATATTGTTTTATTAACAAAATAGATACAAAATCGAGTCAAACAAGTGCAGTTGCAACTGTGAAGATGAAGTACTACTAATATTCAGCCTAAATTCGTACTGAAAAATGAAAGCGAGGTAAAATGCTGTTTTTAGAAATGTGATCCAATGAAATTAAGATCAGATGATTCTGAAATGATATTATCTTTTGTGTCTACTTATTGTTCGCATAGTTATTGGTTTATACGTGACCTCATATTCTCTCCATGTGTTTTCTCACCTAATGAATAATAGCATCCACAAATATTGTAAGGCCATATAATATTATCTGACTGTACAAGTCTACATACCATAGTCCCAAACTATTATCATTTAAGTAGATAATCCTTACCGTACCTGCTAGAATACGGCACTTGAGGTTTGCGATAATCACACAAGTAGATTTAGGAGTAATGAGCTCCAATGATAAATTGTGCGGAGGAACGAGGCGTCTGCGTCTCTGCCGACGCCATCGCTCAGTGTGCGAGGTGCGTGCCTCAGCAGGAGCTCAAGATCCTGGCCCAGGATTATAAATCCATTAGGAATGTTCAGCGGTTATTGCGATACTGCAGGTCTGATTACAGACGGCTGTCGGGGAACGTCATAGATTACATCACTGTTACCTTGGGATATGAACTTCTCAGAATCATACCACTGTTGACAATCATTTTCTGCCAAATTTAATTTCAGCTATTATCGGTACCTATCTATGTTACATAAGATAATTGGCATCATTAATAATCTCACCACCCGTAACAAATTACTGAGTTCAAAAAATGTCCAATATATAGAAGTGTGTTAAAATGTTTGTGGATATTTTGAAATATGTTTTTATTTATATGTTTTATTTATCATACATACAATCAAGTGGGGATAGAACTACAATGAAATATTTTAGGGGTGCAATTTGAAAAAAATAGGTCGGGATGGCTCAAGGGTTGTAGGGGGTAACATTTATTCAACGGCATGGGTTGTAACAGCAGAGATAATCATAACTTTCTATGTTCACTATGTCTTGTAACCTTTTAAATTTCCTCCGGATTTAATAAAGTCTTTTTCAGTTATCTTGGCGTGTGTATAGGTACATCAATTTACGCGTTACATTTGTTGTTTTTGATAAATTTCTAGGAGCATCAGCACGCAACGTATGTTGATGCAATGACTAACGTCTCATAGAGATCAATACAATTTCGGCCATGTTAAGCACTAACGCATGTCTTACTAATATTTTTCGGAAACAGTGCATATTTTTCGGAAACAGTTTTTTTGCAGTTCATGCAAAAAAACTTTATTGACCTATATTTAATGCAATAGCTATTTATGTAACCAGTTATGTAACCAGTAAAATAATGGACCTTTGCTTCCATTATCTTCCGTTGATCAGATAGTTGCTAATGCCTTAAAAATAAGTTTAAGAAGCATAACCCGTATAAAGGAAGAGTCTACATCTGGTAAACCTCTTAGTACTCCTGGAAAAACACGTAAAGGACGTAAGTTAAAAACGAATGATATTCATGATGGAGTTACATCAGAAATTCGTAATATTGTGTATACTATGAAAGAAGAGAAAAAAAATTACAATTAAAACAGTTAATTAAATAGTGAAGCAAAAAGCTATCTTTGATGTTTCGGATACGAGCCTGTGGCGTACTCTAAAGAATATTGGCTTTTATTTTACAGAGAAAAATAACAGACGTTTCCTTTGTGAGCAACATTTCACATCGCAAGTAACAGAACAGCTTTTTTACGAGAATGTAAGAGGAATACGAAACTATAAGCGGATATCCGACACAGTTTGTGTACCTTGACGAAACATCGATTTTTACGAAAAGAGGATTTAAAGAACGTGGCAGGATAACAGTGTAAAATGTTGCAAAACAGGCCACACAGCAAATGGTAAGCGTTTTGTTGTGCTACATGCTGGAACTAGGCGTGAATTAATAAAAAATGCTTCATTGCTTTTTTCTACGAAGTCAGTCGGCGGACTACGACGAGTCAATGGACCAAAATTCTTTTAAGAAATGTATGTCCGAAAAACTGATTCGATATCTTACTGAGGCCTCGACAGTGATGAATAATACGTCCTACCATAGTTTTTTGGAAGAGCCAATTCCTACTGCTTCCTGGAATAAAACAAGACAAAAAGAATACTAGCTAATACTAGCACAAACAGACCCCGAGATATGCCATAGATGAATCTCTAAAAAAACATGATCATCAAGTATTGAGATTACCACCTTACCATTGCCAATATAATCCAATAGAATTAGTGTGGGGCATTTGTAAAGATTATTATGATCGACATATTGGTGAAGTTGGTTACGGAGACAAACAAGTTTTAGAGATGTGGCAAAAGGCTTTGAATTAAATTACTTCAGATATTTGGAAAACTTGTGTTAGACATGTAGAAGATATTGTAAACAAAGATTAGGAACGTGAAGACGTTACGATGAAGTTGAACCGTTAATTATTAATTTAGTTTCAAGATCTGAAGAAGGTGATAATGGCGATGATGATGATGATGAAATTTAATGATTATCATATATTTATTTTTTGTATTAAATAATTCACTTGTTTTATTAAATACACGTTTTTACTTTAATTTATAGTCATTTACCAATTATTAAATAATCGGTTTTGACATCACAATAAACGTTGTCTATATTTTACAACAGATGTGGTCCCTCCCCCCGAGAGCAGGCTCTTCAGTAATTTTTTTATATTTTCACCGTCACATTGCTTTTGCTTTATATTTATGCGTTCAGCGCTGTAACAACTGCTATTTATATTCAGTGAAACATTTCAATACCGTCAAATTACGCCCGTTTTATTCTGGTGCCGCTCTCCTAAGAAACAAGAATGCGAAAACCGTAATGTTCAGTGTATCATCTCAAAGATGTATCATCTCAAAGATCTCAGTATCATCTCAAAGATGTTCTACCAAAATCAACCCGTCAGCCTGACAATCCTGTCCACCGCCACTGCTAGCTTCGGAGCATAATTCTTCCCAATTCCTAGATGGGTTTGTTAAACTGATCTTATAACTAAATTCTGTAGCTTCGGCTAACTTCAGATAAATCAATATAATAAAATGTAAAATAATTAAAATTATAATTAGGTTAAATCGTTATATTACTCTGACCTGTTCTCTGCACGAGGCCGTGAATTTAATGCTGATGACCCGGAAATCCTTAGCCTCACCACCATTAATGCACCACCAAGAACTAACCACAAGATTGTCAACAAATCAATATTATTCTGAATCGTCGGTCTCGTTTGGAAGATTTTGTCGATAATATGCGTCTTCAGTAATACTCCCATCCTAAGGAAGACCACCTTATCTGCAAATTTTTAAATGATGAGTAAATCGAGCTCAAAGTTTAGGCAACCTTTAAAATGTGCACAAATTTTTATTGCTGCAAATGAAAATAATTTCAATTTATGTTAAAGAATTTTCCAAACAAAATGTTTTTTTCTAAAGTTTTTTTTTTTAGAAATAATGCGGTTTCTCCCTACATTTTGCATAAAAAGGTAGATACTGGGAATAATAATTAAATTTTTATTAGAAAATGCTAAGAAAAAGCACCGAATCTAGTCATTTTATCAGCATCAAGTCATTTTATGAAAAATACTGGTTGGAACTAATATTATTTATATTAGAAAATGCTAAGAAAAAGCACAGCATCTAGTCATTTTATCAGCATCAAGTCATTTTATGAAAAACACTGGTTGGAACTAATATTATTGCCAAATAATGTATGCCTCAATTTTTGTATTTTATTTTTTAATTTTTCGGGTTTCAGCAGCTAAGAATAAACATTTTTTGTTGCTTAAATTGTTTTCGTATTTCGAGTCATTTTCAAAAGAAAAATATTTCGTTTTTATGTTTTCCCTCGAAAACGAAGCAAGATAATATGACATCAATTATTATATAAATTATAGAAAAATGTATGGCCTGAATTTTTCGTCAATAATATTCGTTAAATTTCCTCTCGACATTGTTAAGAAACTGTTATTTTTAAAGAAATTTCTTTAAATTTCTTGGATTTTGCATTTCTGGACCTATGTTTAAATCAACTGTTTTTCACAGAATAACCTGAGGAGTCACAACTTTCCGTTTGTACCTGATATTTAGTATTTTCTCTCTGTATTTTTTCCACTCAATTAGAGCAAACCTGTAAAAAGATATTATTAAATTATGTCCTTATTAATTTATTGTCCTTATTATTATTATGTCCTTAAACTTTGAAGATTTTACGTTGTTTCTGGATCCACTTTGATGAGACACAAATTAAAACATACCACTTCACACCAAACCACTTCACACTAAACTTGGGAGCAAATAAATAAGTTACGGAAATTCGGAAATACGCGCAAATTACTTAGCGAAAACACCGCGTTTGCATTTTACTTGGAATATCTACACACGACATCTGAGTTCTTCTTCGGTTTAGCAAATCTTTTTGTGGATGCTAGGTTTAGAATTCTTTTAAAAATACATATTTATGTAAATACACTTCTAAATACAGTGTTTTTACACCGCGTTTGCATTTTACTTGGAATACCTACACACGACATCTGAGTTCTCTTTCAGTTTAGCAAATCTTTTTGTGGATGCTACGTTTAGAATTCTTTTAAAAATACATATTTATGTAAATACACTTCTAAATACAGTGTTTTTCTTATGTAAATATGTAATATAAGCTGTCTAGAACTGATTTTCGCGCTTAACTCGATTTTCATAATTTTTGCACATGCAGTGTTTTTCTTAAGGACTGCTGAATACCACGGTGCCATTTCAATATGCTGTTGGCGTTAGTGTTGCGATGTTATGGAAAAAAAATCCAACATCATGTTGCACCTGGTATTTAGGCCATATGGACCTTTTACTCAGCCAGTGAGATGATGGGACCATGTCACTGAGGAGTCAACCTACAAAAGAAAAACATTTTACAAATCGGACCAATGCGCAACGGTTCAGAATAAAATCGATTTCCAAATATGGTGTTCTTTGTGGTGTGCTAATTTTTTAGAAGTTTGTGTCTACTCATATTCTACTGGTCTATGAATACACACACAACCTATATTTTATTCATGGGGCTTTCTTAAACTTGGAAAGCAGGCAAATATTAGTTTTCACTCATTGATTTAGTTAAAACTGTAATATTCCTGTTCAAAAAGGTCGAATCAAGTATATCCTGGAACTAGCATATGTTACCTTTGTAACTACCTCGTACATCTAAGTGTACAATATGCATAATAATAATAAAACAAATAGAACATAATACAACGTAATACAACAACTTATCAATGAACCTTACAGGGACTATGTAGAGTTTGTTTCTTTATATAAAATGACAGGCCGTTAAATGGTACAAATAATTGCAAACGAGTAATAGTTGACTGCGTTAGTTCACTGATCTTTGAACTATTACAAAAGTAACCTGGTCTATGTTACAATTTCAATTACGTCAGCATAAACAAAGCAAAAGTAAATATATATAAAGGAATATACTAATACATTACTTAATAAAACGTTTTAGGCAAAAAGAACGTTTTAGAATAGGATGCCATACATAAAAAAGCTTTCTGTTTCTCAACTAAATCATCTAAAAACCTGGTCCCATGATCCTACATTCTAATGGCAAATAAAGCAGAAACTGACATAACAAAGCTATCTGATCCGCTCCATCTGACCTTATCTAATGTTACAAATGATATTCCAACACGGTAGACTCAATATTAACTACTTTATTTACACATGAGTAATTCAAAATGAAATATGAACGAAAAAAAATCAGTAGACGCTAATGAAATTCCCACACGTGATTTGAAGTACTGAAAAATGCAATGCTTGTTCAAGAGTGTTATCTGGGAGATCTGAGAGGGGCGGCCGCGACCGCCACAGCTTTTGGGGGGCAGGGGGCATACAGCACTGTGGCCGACTCGGGAGGATGACAAATATCCTTCAATCCGTCACTGCCAGGCCGCGGCCCGCTTGGAATTGGATGCGATGCAGACTCACAGAAAGCTTTGTAATATCGGTTACCGTTAGAATGTTCTTTTAATAGCGGCTTATTGAGGAAATGGTCACGTTCTAACCGATAGCCCCAGCGGAGTGGAGCCACGGGAAGAGAAGGGGCGAACTCTATAGGAAATTACATAAACTCGGCACAGACAAATACAAATGTCCTCTTTGTACAGTTTCTGGGTACCCACTGCGTTGAGCGCACCAGAAGTAGCGTTCAGTAGGTGCCATTGTATCTGACGGAATCCGCTGAACATTCATTACCCATTCAGTAACCAATGAAATAGATGATTACGAACGTCTCGGACGACCAGACAAATGAAGATGAATTTACTCAAATAATTACTAATTTGACCGAGCTTTCCATTACAACCTCGATCCAGCCGTCGCAGATCTTTATTAATAGTTATAAGTATTGAATTTCGAGGAAGTCAAGCGGAAATATATTTCAACCCATCTGTCACAACACCCAGATAATCGCAATTAGGTATTAAAAAAATTGTTACTGCCAAATTAGATCAATATTTTATTAATCTCTTCTGAATTACTATTTTCACAGTTTTACGATTTCGATTTATTTTATTTTATTTCCCACACTACCCAACAAGTATATGCTGTTATCAATAAAATTGTTCCTAAAACTATTAAATAGAAAAATACATTACCCTATATGGTTTACAGGTTTACACGTGAGTTCATTAAATATATAAAAAAGAAAGATATGTATAGAAAAAGAAACTTACAGGAAAAGAATATCCCTAACTACCAGATGTACAGAGTTTTTAAAAATAAAGGAAAACAAGCTATAAAAACTGATGATAAAAGCTATTTTTACAATAAAAGCTACGTAGATACCTTACAATAAAACATTAAAACGTAACTATTTATTTAAAAATGAATGTGATTGTTGACATTGTGGCAAACTTTTAACAATTTCAGTTAAATCCTTTTCGTACTTCCTAGGTACATGTGCACTCTCAACACGTCGTCAAGGTGCGAATCAGTTAGCCGACACCTATACGCAGTTTTCTTAAACTTACATGGTAGTTTAAAACCATTAAATATCTATTATTTATCTATCTCACAACTATGTGTATGCGGGTTGAGTATGGACCAGAAAGTATTTCACGGTATATTTCATGCCGAGAAAAAGCATGCTCTGATTTCTTTGTATATCCTATTCAACTAATATTTATCTGTATACTTAAAATTACTACATATGCTTCACAATGGAAAGTAACAAAAATATTTCCAAAATATTACACAAAAATGAGACTACATATTTTCCGTATATTGAGTATATGAGCAGAACAAATAGCAATATTCGAAGCACACAAATCCATGAAAACGATGGGCCAAATATTTTCTGCTTCATTAAGTGTAACTCAACAACTAAGTAACAAAAAGCTAACCAATATTACCTGTTATATTAAAAATATGGAAGAAACAAAATAAGTCTGATAAATTAGCATGGATCAAGAGTCATATAAGCATAAAAGGAAATGAAATAGCAGATTCACTCGCAAAAAGAAGCATAATAGAGAAGAAAACATATTCAAAATACCAGCGTCAGATTTCACCAGACAAATAAAAATAAACCAAAATAGATTTTTTTAAAGAAAGGAAAAGTGCTCGACTATATGTGGTCGATGGCACGGGTACAATGGTTTACATTTAGATGATTTCGTATCTCGTAAGAAATTAATTACATTATTGAAGACTTTGAGTTATGGTGTTGGGGAGCTTCATCATATTATTATTAAGGGCATTCCTAGAGAAAGTGTTTGACTGTGAGATGAGAATTACAAATAGATACAATTTACACAGATTTTACGAAAGCATTCAACATGACGCAATGCAACGTGATATATTAGTAACAAAATTGCACTATTTTGGTGTAAATAAAGTTTTGCTTGTATTATTTATTTATCAAATAGATGTGTTGTATTTAGGGGAAATAAGTCAGGACTATTTGAAACGAATTCGGGTGTCCCCTAGGGGTCGAACTAGGGGCTATTATTATTTTTATGTCCGATTAAATCACTTTCAGCGGTAGTTAGCTATTCGTCGATGACTTTAAAATATATAAGGACATTTTTATTTTTAATGACTGTAGGTATACAACTATGTATACTTAATCTAGACAGTATACTAATGGTGTGTTGATAAATGCCTGAATTTAAATATCAAAACATATTTTAGAATATCATGGGTATTGGCAATAAAAAAGATGGTATCTCTACTGTAGGTTCATAATAGGAAATTCATGTAATTTTCAAAACATTGCAACTTTAGTCCTTATATAATTTATGTAAGAAGTATAATAGAATATAACTCTGTCGTCACCTCACTAGAACTATTATAGGCAGGAAGTTGAAAAGGTTCAGTACACGTTTTTAAGGTATTTATATTTTAAAAATTTGTATATTATTATGATATACCAAATATGTTATTATGATATACCACTTATTAAACGAGTGTCCAGATATTTATATTTCAAAATTATCTGAAGACGTAAACTAAATGATTTAAGTATGGTTAACTTTTCAATTCCTGTTCATAACAACCGTTCGAAGACAAGGTTCTATATACAACAAAGCAGATATTATCTCGACATAAACTCCCCCATGAACACAATGTGTGCCTTTGTTAATCAAATAAGCCACCTAGATATACTTAATCTTTCTCTTAGTGTTATAATAAATTTAGAAGCACTCTTAAGTAAATAAATATGTTTTATAATAAGATTAGATTATCTTTTTCTAAATTAACTTTACTATTTTTTATGTAAAAACTAAACAATCAGTTTTTACTCGTCGGTGTAGGTATAGTTTCTAACATCATCGAAATATGAGACATAAAAACCCGAGCACTAAATCCTCATCATATCGATCTCCTCGTGCTACCGCATTTTTAACAGCGTTGTCAAGTATAACCGATTTCTAGGAATTTAAGGAAAAACAAATGATTTTATATAAATCGCCCATCACATTATGACATTATTAATAGTTATTGTAGTATAACAAAATATTGATCACTATATACCTTTCGTCATATCATAAAACAATTGGATGGTGAATGTGATGCAGAATAAGAATGTTTTCCATTCACATATTACGGATCCATTTTACACGTTCCTTGGCCGTGTCACATCGGCATCATTGGCATTCATTTGGATGCCTAAATTACCTAACACCATCGAACGTTTTGTGGTAAAGTGGGGTCAACAATAATTCTTGAAATAGAAGTAATATAGTTATTCTTTAATTTAGTGTATTATTTTGATCGGTTTTGTGTTAAAATTGATTAGTTATTAGTATTCTATCAAAATATAACAACTTGTTGAATGAAAACGCCTTTATAGTTACCATTTTAGCTTGCTGTAAGAAATGTTATACTGTCCCGATCTCCCATTGAGGCAACTGTGAATTCTTTGAATTTTTTTTATGTCTCATATTGATGTTACAAACAGTACATAGTGCTACGGTTAGTAAGCAAGGGTACGTAGTGCTTATTAATTCATAGTGCCTTCTTAAGGGAATGTCTCACTAGGTAAGTGGCTCATGTTTTAATTAATGATTTTAATAATATATAATTTAATAAAAAACTATTTTTACAGTGATAATAGCTTAATGTATTTAAAGATTTTAACATAATTGTTTTTTTTAAATGTTTTTAAATTGTTTCTGCACATTGTAGGTATGTTATTTTTATAGACGATCTTAAAATGTAGTTTAAATCGTTTATTTATATACATAATATTATATTAATATGTTCTTTTGTAATCCTGAGGAAGCTTTTGGAAAAAGTTAAATGTCGACGGAGTGAGAAATTCCTAATTTTCCTATACCAGCGAGTAAAAACTTGATTAAATACAATTTAGGATACTAATTATTCAAAAACTAAACAATGTTTTGTTTGTTTTTTCTTCTATATTTAAAAACTAAACAATATTTGTTTTGTTTTTTCTTCTAATTAGGCCCTTTCAGTGATTTTATGATGCGTCTTTTTCATTGTATATTTTTGCGGACTTCATTCATCTCTTGAATTTCCGTATTTTCTATTCCGCCTCTTGAATTTTTTCAATCAGTAATCTTATTGGATATATAGGTATATATATATATATATATATATATATATATATATATATATATATATATATATATATATATATATATATATATATATATATATACAATAATATATATATATATATATATATATATATATATATATATATATATATATATATATATATATATATATATATATATATATATATATATATTATATATATAGAAAAATAAAAGTGAAATATATTAGAACGCTTATGTATAAAACTGTGCATACGGATCTTTGAGTTTGGGAATCAGTTGCTGACAAAAACTATTTTTATAAGTATAAACAGGAGAGAAAAATTGAGGCGGCGCGGCGCAGCGCAGCGGTTTGATTAAGTACATTCTTGGCAAGTCTCGAACACGGAGCCCTTGCCGTAAGTGTATACCCATGAGAGCTCATTCTCTGATGTGCTTCATTTAACATACGGATCTATCGATCGGGATTACTACGACGCATTCACCTTAAAACATCAGAAGTATTTTCAGGACAATGTCATGTCACATATTGTATTTGACATAGCATTTCTTAATGATCTTAAATTACCAATATCTATTTTATGATCGTTTTCAAAAGCATGTTGGGCAACACTAGACTTGTCTGTTCTTCCATATTTTAGAGGAGCCATGTGCTCTCTAAACATTGTGATAATTGATCGTCTGGTTTGCCCAACATATTTTTTGGTCACAATCATTACAACTAATTTTGAAAATCCCAATAGCAGGCAGTTGCATGCATTTCAAGGCATAGAAATTGGAAAATTGGCACAGTAGTTGCCTAGTTTAAAATTAGATTTAATCATCACCGGATGATGCCAACTTGGTGGCGAAACGTGCGTTGAGCGAAGTATGTGTTTTGGTGTTCGTGGAAACCAAGTCGTCGTCGTCGTCAATGCTTATGTCAAAAGGTATTATAGTCATTGTCACTTATCAAATGAACGTAGAACTTCTTTATTGTTATTGTCTCGTTGTTGGTTTTCGGTTAGTAAAAAAATGTCATGGTAGGCTAAACGTGTTTTAAATTTTTTTTCTTTTAATTTTACATTGGATGCCAGGAATTCTGTTATTTATAATATAGTAGCAGTCTTAATGAATCCATAAAAAAAACAATATTACCTATCTTGCATTTTAAAATTCACAATTTGTTGTATCTAAGGTTTATATTTGAATGTTTACAATGTTACAGAATGTTTATATATCTAACTACACCCGTGCCGTTCACAGTAATGCGATAGAGGCTCCCCTGGAGAATACTAAGAAACTTTTTCATGCAAGTAAAAAAAAATCTTGGCTACGCCACTGCTGGCTTACAAATATAAATATAATAATAAATTCGGCAGTTACGTTATCGTATGTTGTGATTTTAACTAAGGTACAAATTAAGACATTTTTCATAACAGGTATTTTAATATAAAAATAAACATTAAATTTATTCATTATATTCTTGTCAATTTGTTTTAAGCGAGTTTAGCGAAATAAAATAATATTAGTTCTTTCCTTTTCTCCTATAATCTTATTTATCGATATAACACTTATAAAGGATTTATTTTTATATGAATTGCAAAATTTTCAGTGTGTAGCATTTTACTACTCGTATTCCTTGCCCCATAATAGTTATAATAATATTAAGTTGTGATATTAACCATGCTAAAAATTAAGACACTTTTTCTATTAGACATTTTAATATTAGATTTAGTATTTTAATATAAAAATAAACATTAAATTTATTATTTATATTCTTGTTAATTTTTTTAAGAGAGTTTAGGGAATTAATATGAAATCGAGACATAACCAAGCTAAAAATTAAGGCAGTTTTCATATTAGGTATATAATATACTTTTAATTAGGTCCATTTCCATTATATTTTTGTTCTCTATTCTCTATCTTGTTTCCTTGATCCTTTGGCAATTTTACTACATCTAAACTTGAAACGTTTATTATTGTATAAAATAACATGAACAAAACATGAAAAATAGCTCAGTCTTCCTCAGCTCTCAATAACTGGAGCAACAATTAATAATTCTCGGGAATGCAGCTGGTTTATTTTTTATATACATACAGGAGCAAAACGCTAAAGTGGGTGATCAAAAATATCATTTAGTTAATGACATACTCTTACAGATTCTGTCAACGACAAACATGGGTTAAAATTAATTGTGACACTTGTAAATAATTAATGATGGAATCACAGTAATTATGACAGTAAGGGCATGACGAAACTGGTTTTAATGCAGTTGTTTGACAGTCTTGTAAATAATGTATGGATATAACTTATTATTGTAGAAAACTAAAAAAGTAGAAGGCCTCAGTATCAAAAAGGTCATGTATCGTACTATTAATTTTCAATACCTTGATTTTTTAAAAGTATATTTAGAGCTTAAATAAATGTAATTTATTAGTAAATAAATATCATACCTTGCATTGTACCGATGTAAATCAGTTTTTTTTTTAAATTATCTGTTTGCCGATGTGTGTAATAGAGTTTCAAATATATATATATATATATATATATATATATATATATATATATATATATATATATATATATATATATATATATATATATATATATATATATATATATATATATATATTTCACGTCGCGTACAATAAACACTATTTGTACAGGTTGCATACAATATGTTTTCTACGTTCAAGCAAAAACCAAAAAATATTTAATTTAGGTGTCATTAATATCATGATCTTTATGTCAAAACACTGTAGTAGAATGACTGATGTGCAATAAATATTTTATTGCACTAGTGCAATAAAGAACCAATTTTTGCATTAAATATAGTGCATGAGCGTAGAAAAACAAATTAATATAAATTTATTAATTGTCAATAAATAGTTATATGCAAAAGGAATTTTTATATAAGAAAATTAAATGCTTGGAGGTGAAAACATTTGTGGATTCTGAAATTTTATTGAAAGAAAACACTGTACATTTTCAAAGTTTTATATTTTTTCTCCAGGATCGTCAATATTCATCAGAATCATCACGGCTTGAGGCTATTAAGGTTTATTTGAACAATATACATTTTGTTTTGCTGGTTTGTTATATTAGTCCAGTTATTATGTATTTAAAATACACCATTTCCTGCAAAAGGTCTAACCGGCAAAAAACACTTCGGAAATGTGTACCTCTATGTGGCAGATGTATTGTCATAAATTTACAACCCTCTCCGAGTGGAGCACACACCACCCCCAGGGGTTCAAAGGGGTGAAATTGCACTAACGTGGAAACGTAGCTTAAGCCGTTAATCTGACAACGTTGCGTTCGAACATTCCCAGGGTCGTAGGCTGAACCATTGATCTTAGTTTGTAGTATTATTAAAAATCATCAATATCATGGGTAATTGACGACTGCAATATCGCATATATTAAAAATTTTCCTAACATTTATCCCTTTGCCGCAAGTGCTATAACTTCTGTCCAAAGCAAACTTATTGGAAGTTCCTTCGCTGGTTCGATAGATCACTGATTCATGTACTAAAAACTTTTTGTTTGGGAGCCATAAAGGTGCCGCGCTGACTTTTCTGCTGTTTTTTCATTAAGTTAACGCTAAAACAACCCTTCTGAGTTTTTTGCAACATATCTTTTAGTGGTAAGGTCATATCTCAATATATTTTTTTAAATAAAGCGTGATTTTAAGGAGTGAGATGATAAACCAGCGAAAAAGTCAGCGCGGCACCTTTTCGGCTCCGAATCAAAAAGTATTTATTAAAAAAAAACAAATCGGCCATTAAGTACAGGTATCAGTGGTCCATCGAACCACCAAAGAAACCTCGAATATTTTGCTTTGGACAGAAGTTATAGCACTTGCGGCAAAGGGGTAAATTTTTGTACAATATTTTAATATATGCGATATTGCAGCCCTCATAGTTTCATTAATTTTGACGCTACGACTTCAAACAAAACACCGTTGGAAAGCTCAATTACCCAGGAATATGATGCATTTTTAATAATCGCAATCAGATCAATGGTTCATTCTAAAACGGTCGGAATGTTTGAACCCAACCAAAACAGGGTCCGCGTAACTGAGCGAAAAAGTGCCTTTCTACTCGGGCCTGCCATTTAAAAACTATAAATCCTAGATATATGCTTCCTATAATAACTAGTCCATAGTCAATTGTGGTCCTTCCATTTGCCTTTGTACTCTCCTTTTGAGCATTCATTTACTCGACTAGTAATAGATAAAGCTTCTGGTTACAAATCTCTTACTTCTACATCAAATCTGACACCGCTGTCAAGCGAGTCATCAAAAAATTCAGAAACCATTTTATTAGGTTATTAGGCTATGACATGCACCATGGCAATGCAACAATTTATATGTGATGAGAAATACACAAACCCAATATTGATTAATCCAATGTATAAGATAGAAGAGAAATATTATAAATTGAAGAATCGGACGTAACAATTTTCGTAGGTGCGAAAGTTGCAGCTTTCACCGTTCAATCTGTTTTATTCCGGATAAATTTATGGCTAGAAATAAGATTATCACCTTGACTAATAGTTGTCTGAGAACAAAACCAGAGAGCCAACGCCATTTTCAATTGGATTATATTTAGTAGCTAGTCAGCACTCTATCAACGACAGGAAGCAGAGACAATTTCCAAATGGATCCAATCTCGATCGAAAGCATGGCGTGTATCGTGAAGCTTCCTTATCAGCGAGATCGCTTCTCTGACGCTAGTCACTCGCTTCTGCTGACATGTAAATTAAATTTAAAAGAACCTCATATAATTTTTACCTTTTTTTTTGTGGAATTAACCGATATCAACATCTGATTAATGACTGCATACGGGGAGATCATTTTGGATTACAACGAAACCCAGTCCTATGCAAATGAGGCTTAATTAAATATTTAAAACAGAGCACCCCAGGCAAGACGAACTGTTTAAAGGGTTACGGATTCTGAGTGTATAATAATTTAATTAGGTAAAACACGTTCAAATAAATCACGATCGTTTATTTATCACTACATATTTATATACTTTTTTTCAGGTTAAAGAGTTACGCCAAATATATTTAATAGTGGAATCACAACTATTTATTGTCTAAGTAGTAGCTATTCGTTATCCATCATGATACACCCTATATATGATAATGACAGTATTTATACTGATTTCCCGGACTTTTTTTTTGAGTTTGATTTTGGATTCCATGGAAAAAGATTGCAGGAATACGTGTGCTCTACGCTCCGAAAAAAAAAGGTTTATACCATGTCTGCTGGTATGAAAGGTTTAAAAATATAGAAAATAAACCTCAAGTCAATCATTATTGGGATATGTCATCGTTTGTTGTCATTGTAATAAACAAATGCAATGACTTAGCTGCAGCCAGTAAGCAAATGACTCGGCTTCAGCTAGATATACCCATATAATTGCAATTTATAAGTTGTATCCCATGATACTATGACAATAAAATATGGCGAGTTAATGATCTAATATAAAAAATAATATATTTTCGCAAAAAAATTATGTCAAATAATAATTAAACTTAGTTTACGAAATATTGATTAAGTAAGGCATTGTGGCTATATGTACATTATGTTATGGTTATGTAAAGAATCATTTAATTAAAACATTGGGAAATATACATTTTAGGAATATACAAAATATTACTAACAAACAAGATATTTTAGAACGTTAACAGACAGCTGCGAGTGCTGTATTTTTAAATATAATAGTACCATGGTTGTATGCCATCCTC
This sequence comes from Tetropium fuscum, assembly GCA_964058915.1. Lineage (NCBI taxonomy): Eukaryota > Metazoa > Arthropoda > Insecta > Coleoptera > Cerambycidae > Tetropium > Tetropium fuscum. Next base: position 14,048 of record CAXKVY010000951.1, on the reverse strand, counting down.
TAACTCATAAGTTTGATTGATAATTATATTTAACGTTTGTCAAAAGTCTAATGATTGATAATAATTGTTCAAGGCATTCAGCAAATACTGAGGTTTTTTAGTGTTACTTTTTGCCAAGCTTCTATCTTATTTTCCTGTTGGTGGTGGCGACGGTCTTGAAATTTTTTTTGTTGCCCTCCAAATAGGGAACTTGCATGTAATTTTAAATATAAAAATTATTCGTATTATTTAAATTTAAATAATTAAATAATTATATAAATAATAAATTATAAATGCTTCTAAAAAAATCCTTTTATTAATTTCTACTGGATACCTACCAAAAATTTTCAATTTCCGAAAATTATTTTAGTCGGTAATGGTCTAGATTTAGAACATAATAATGTGATTGGTCTCAATACTATTGTTAATAATTATTAAAATTGCTAATCTCTTTAGTAGATTCTAGGTATGTAGTCCTGATAATCAAACTTGGTAGAAGAAAATATTTTCTGATCTAAATGCAAGCACAATTTATCAATGCAAAAAATTTATCAAAAAATTCATATAGTTAAGTGATTGGGTGAAATGGACCTGCAAGGGGTGACTTTTGAAGATATTTTCATTGATTAAACTAAACAAAATAAAAAATAACATATTTTAGATGCTTTATACTAAGTAATTGATGATTTTTTTTATTCAAAAGGGTTAATTCAGAAAGCCGAAAAATTTTCCATGAACACATTAAAATTATTATTATTATTATCACAAAAATACATTAACACTATAAAAAAACAACATTTTTTTTTGTTCAAAAAGAGAAAGATGTCATTTGCCCCGTTCTGCCCCGGGTGTGGGACAGAATGGGGCGATAAAGACAAGACTTAATTTTTCATTAATTTTGTTCTTTTATTAACCCTATTCACAAAATTCACACACAAGAACTGCCTCATTGTCCTCATCATCCATTCCCGGGCAGGAATTGTGTGGCCATTTCTTGCCGATAGAACACACGACCCAACCTTTGGTTGACGTAGAATAAAATTCATCACAAAACAAACATTCACAGTCAGAGAAATCCTCAGAATCGCTTTCGTTAATTTTGGATTCTCTCTTCACGTCCGTCTTTTTTTTTCTTTCTTCTTCAGGCACTTTCCTTTGTTTTTTCCAGTCTTATTTTTACTCTCTTCGTAGAACAGTTTTGCAGTTGCTCTTTCCATCTTGGCTTTTCGTCCTTTTTCTCTTTTTCCTGGATAGCTGCTTCCAACTCGTTTTTGTATGGCGTGTCTGTTAAGATTGCAGTCCTCCCACTTTCACGCTCTCTTTAAGTTTTGGAATAGGCATTACAATTTCTGGTGAAACATGAAATGAAGAGGCCCTGTTGTCAGTTGACATCCAAGAGCACCCAGGGGTGGCACAATTAGTAGTATCATCATATCGAACTTTCTTAACCGGTATGTCATCATTAGAGTTGGCTAAATCCTCGCCAGCTTTATCATCTAACCTGATAGGCATGTCTTTTCAAACTGGTGTGCTAGACGAAGGCAATTCCAATTGCTCAGTTTCAGATGCGACCACCTCTTCATTTGCAGGTCTGTCAAGTCCAATGTCAGTTGTGTCTGCTGGCAGAAAATCGGCGTTGTCAAATGGATGGATCAGTTGGCCATATTCCTGTAGCATGAAATCCATTAATAGCAGTTTCATTGTTGCGCGTTGGATGAAAGCTGATCCAAAAAGCGCTGAAATTTGAAACAGTGTTACGACTGGTTAGCCATTTTCGAAGCTCATCGCTGTAATGAAGACTTAAAGGCTTCATAAAAGTAACATCAAGAAGCCTGTCAGAGCAATGTGGTGGTAGACATAGCAACGAAACGCCATTCTCCCTCGCGTAGTCTATAACGTTATAACGTCATGGTTCTTGATATGCGTTGAGTGACCATCTAATATAAGAAGAACCGGGAAGTCTTTTGATGCCCTACAGAATTAAACAAATTTTCGAAACCATACAAAAAATTACTCAGTAACTTCCTGGTGGCAATACCAGCTTAAATTCTTTTTTCTTCTTCTTTCGAGAGCAAATAAGCATCGGGGGCATGTAAACTCCGCTTGCCGACATACAAATAAGGCTGGTTACAGTTTCGCCACTTTCTGCGGATGTTAACGACTCTACTTAACGTTTCCGTTTGCAAGCTATAATATTTGAATGGTTCTTAGCGTTCACTAAAACCCCCGCTTCGTCGCAATTAAATACTTGCGAAGCCGTTAATTTGTGCTTGTCGACTAAATTCGTTAGCAACGCAAAAAAAGTATCTACAGCTACTTTATTAAAGCCCATGGCTCTTGCACCAGACGTTGCTTTAGGTTTTTGAATTATTGTTAAAGTAGGATGTCTACTAAAGAATCGATTGACCCAATATTGACCTGCATTTCATTTTTAAATCTATGACTAATGTCATTTCTTACAGCCAACTGATAAGCTAAGGTGCGGAAGTCTTTCATCGTTAGACCGAACAACCTGGGTTCCATGGTTTTTAAGGGGTTAACTAGCTGAAGCTTCTGCTCTACCGTAAATACTTTCTTAAATTTTCCAGCCGTTTTGTCAATATTAGAGTCAGGGTTTTCCCTTTTCTTTTTAACGTATATTTCCAAAGTAGACTGGGGAACAGCAAATTGGTTAGAATTTATCGCCTATTTGTTTTTTTCTTGTATGCCCAAATCATATGACGATAGAAAATCAAATTAGGATTCTAATAAAAACAATATCAGTTAAACATTGCAAGGCGGAATTGGGTACTTCCCCATTCCGCCCCACCCGTTCCGCCCTAGCGACACGATTTTGGTATGTGAGGTAATGTCACTCGAGAAAGATACGTAAACAAACGCTTAACTACACCAAACTAAAGGCAATTTAATGTACTTCAAGCCTATATTAACTACAGTTGTAAAGTAAACAAACATGTATACCTCACCTTGGTTACAAAATCATCAGAAGTTGTAAAACACTAGCAAAAAATCAGACAACGAAAACTTCACGCAACAATAACGCTTATTGCCGCTTGCTGGCAGCACCTCCTTGATACCGAAATACCGCGAACTTCATTCCGCCCCGGTACCCCGTTCTACCCCGGGTTCCCCTATATATTGACAATTAATACTTGAAACGAGATTAAATTATATTATAAGGTAAAATGAAAATTGTGCAAGTTCTCAGTTGTGTAATCGTCTTTAGATAGAATGGTGATGCAGAGCTCGAATGTTTTTTTCTTACAAATGTCTTACTTTGTTCAGTGTTATGCAGTATTCTTAGCCTGGTGTAGATCAGTCTCCCAACGTTATAGTCTGTTCGGTCGATTGTCTGTCTGCCTTGTAGAGATCAGTTTGTGACCAAAACATATATGAAAAAAATTTAAGGCACAATCGATAAAAAATTTGTACTTAATTTTTATTTCTATTGTGGCATTGCTAATCTTAAATAACGAGCATTAACTAAATAACGAGCAACATCTAGAACATAATAATATGATATGGTTTAAATACTCTTATTAATAATTATTAAAATTGCTTTTCTCATCAGTAGATTCTAGGTGTGTACTGCTGAAAAAGAAACTTGGTAAATGAGAATCTCGTCTGATGAAGATGCAAGTGCAATTTATCAATTAAAAATTCATTAAGTGATTAAATGGTCGTGCAAGGGGTGAATTTTGAGGATATTTTCATTGTTTAAACTAAACAAAATGAAAAATAAAATAATATATTTTAGAAACTTTCTCGAGAGTAATCCTTCTGAAATGTGATATTTTATTTCAACAGTATATATTGACACTAAATAGTTGAAACAAGAAAATAAATTATATTATAAGGTAAAATAAAAATTATAATTGCACTGAATATAGTGATGATTTGAACTACAATACGTTTTTCATGCTGTATAATTACTGCTACGCCGTCTAACATTATTTTCTGTGTTTCTAGTATACTTTTCTATATCTGCAACGGGGTTAATTTTTAAACTTAACCCCGTAAACTACTGTAAACTACCTACTGTTAATAAAATTACTTTCATTCAAATTATTGACAACCTGGCAAATTGAATACAATTAACTGTTGGTGTAGGTAAATGATCAGTATCTGACATTTCCGTTTCCATTTAATTCAAAATAAGACCTTCGGTTGTACGTTAACATGGTTTGATGTATATCTTAGTTGGATATCCTGGACAAAATCCTTGTTGATTTGATTACAAATGTAAATACTATTTGAAGAAATGTGCTTAACAAAAATGCTGTCAACGATAAGGTAATAAGAAGTGATATTAGAAAGATATTAGTAGGTATATTATGAATTATTTAATAATATAATATATGTTTTTACTCTGCTTTTGAATGGTCTAAGTATTGTTCCTTAGAACGACAATGAAAGTTTAATCATAGTTTAACTACTGGATAGGGCTGGAACCTTTGATGTAACTGTAACACTCGGAGTAGTTTCCACAAACACCAAAACACTTTCACTTCGCTCGACGCGCGTTTCGCCAACCAAATTGGCATCATCCGGAGACGATTAAAACTGTGACCAGTAAAACCAGTTTTACTCGTCTCCGGATGATGCCAACTTGGTTGGCGAAACGCGCGTCGAGCGAAGTGAAAGTGTTTTGATGTTTGTGGAAACTACTCCGAGTGTTATAGTTTAACTAACCATTTTTTATATTTTATGAGACAGGTGTGTTTTCTACAAACTTCTCGAATAAAACTAATATAATTTTTGAAATCTATTCGTTAATATCGAAAGTGGAATTTGCAAAATGTGAATCTTGCAAATTAGAATAAAAAAATGTGAACGGTTTTTGTGTTGAATTCGCTATACCTAAATAGCTGATATTACCAAGTCCAGATATCACCGAAAAATTACAAAATTCATTTTTCTATTGCCAATATACCTACACTTGATTTCACTTCAATGAAAGCAAATACAACGCGAAACCTCATATCTGATATTAAGTTATAACGTTTGAAGTGCTGACAAGGCCTAGTAAAAATGTGTAACATCGAAAACCCTGTATTTAATCTATAATGTACCAGGCGGTACCAATCAATGGAACAAAAACTAGCGGTCTTATTAAAGGTGAGTTAGAAGTTGGTTATATCTTCATTCCATCCCGACAAACACACGCAGGTTCGAGTCCATTTTCAGCAGTTTATCACTTACTTGTTTTCACTTGACGCTCGATTAATATTGTGGCATGCCCAACCTTGAATCGACCAATGTTGATATCTAAGAAGGATCAATCTTCAATTTCAAAGCCCCTAGCATTCCTGATTTTTTTGGTTACGTGTTTCTGCTAGATAGCGAAAGATGGAAAAAGATGGAAGCTTCGAGTACAAAGTTTCTGTATGTGTATACAAGTAAGTGGGTGTATGCGTAAAAATAAAATAAAGTCCACTCATATCTCAAAATTTACATGATATATTCGAATTGGAAGATTTATCTAAAAGGCCGTACTTAAGCTGCTCTCGTGATTAAGACATAGGTAGATTTTATCTTCCATGATACAAGGCTTAAAGTTTAACAGACATATAAATCTTTCATTATACGGGAGAACACATGATTATAACATAACACAAGAGAAAAGACAAACGTAAATAAATAACAATTCGATACTGTTATTTGAAGGCAAGTTTAATTTTCTAATGTAGGCACTATAAATACTGTTTCGGTCGACAATCGCTAACGAGGCATTTCAATACAGAGCGGGGCGTTTATATAAATAATTGATGTATGCATGCTGTTTGCTTCTCACAGCAAACAAACCTAAAATACCGGTGCTTGCCGTCATTAATGGCTGGTAATTTTCGGTGGTTTTTTAAAACATTCCTTTAAATTATTAAATAATTCCATTGCATGAATAAGTAAACTCCATATTCTTTATTGTCACATAAATAGTTAAATAAAATGGCTTTTCTGTTTGTATTCACATTATGCCTTTATGTGACTTTAATGATATTTGTCATAGGAAACACATTTTCATAACTTATTCATAAATTGGGAATCATTACTCCGCCTGTTGTTTTTATATGTACACATGTATCATTGCTATAAAAATAAGTCCACAAACACCTATTAAATTCTCATTCGTGGAAAAGTGCCTTTATATCATTAGATATCCCCTAACTCCCCAATGGTTGGATCTGGCCTTATTTATACTAATGGCGGTTGGGACGTAATGGGATTTTAATAGCACGACTCTTATTAAGCTTAGATGTCCGCTCTGCGGCATACGCAGGCACTGCTTTAATTGTGTGTTTTATTTTATAACTCGGTACTTGAGGTAATATGCGGCTCTTTATATCAATGAATGTGTATAACCGGCTTAATAAATGTGCTCATTTATTTGATGTTTGCCAATTGACTTAAACGTTTCGGTCGTGTATTTCGGATTCATAACCAACACTTTAGTTGTGTTAACAATGACTTAATTAAATGCTCCTCAGTAATCGAAGGAAAATGAGTATAATTTACTACAGGAATAACTTGAGTAATAATACTATCTCAGATAACAACTAAACATAACAATTAACCATTTATGTATTCGCTAAGAATGCCCAGACAGCACACTTACGTCTCAAAGACGTCTTAAGTACGTACGATCTGGACGTAGAGTACATCCAAAAGACGTACATTTTTCATCCACGGTACGTACAAAAGACGTACAGGAGATGTTAGATTTCCACTATATTGGATGTACTTAATACGTACATTTTAAAGCCCATGTGAGCTATTATAGGTCATAATATGGACGTAAGTTTTACGTCTCAAAAATATCAAACCCAAAATTACTTTACATTTTTACATTTTTATTTATACAAATGATACAGTAGTAAGTAAATTTGATTAATTTAACACGTTTTTTAACCCTGTCAGGTGCCCTTCTGAGCCAATTTCCTATTGCAATTTCTCCAGCTTTCATTTCTCCGCCTTTTCTTAAAGTCATCTCTATAAAATAAGAGAGTGATTAATTTTCTAGAAATGTTAATACGTATTTTAAAAGTCATTACCAATTATGAGTTTAGCCAGTTTAAAATCTTGAAACCCCCGCTTGTCCCTCCTCCCCAGCCACGAGTAATTTGCAGCCAATGTATCGGCTAACAAAAAATTCAGAGTCCTCTTGACTACCTCTGCACAATCCTTTTGCACAATTGGAATATTATGTTTTAGTGCCCACTTTATTAACTGACCGGAGAGGTTTGTTTTTGAATCGTTTTTTCCTCGGTGCAAAAGTTATTTTCATCAACATTAAAATCTATGCTATCTTCAGGATCTACTTCATAATTTATATAATTAGTTACTTCCTCGCTTATTTCTATGTCCTCACAAAATGAACCAGATTCAGAAATCGCTTTACAGTCTACAGAAAAAAAAATATTTTCAAACGGAATTGTATTTTCTTCCAAGATATTTTCGCCAGTAGTTAGCTCTCCTATATGTTCCCTACTTGTCAAAATATCAGGAATCTTAAGGTCACAGGTTATTATAGTATGCCTTTGGGCCCTTTTATGCCACTTACTTTTAGCATATTTTGTCATACTCATAATTAATTTATTTGAGTCCGATGAATTATTTTCTCTGAAAATCTAAAATCAAAATTTAATGGGTAAAACCTAATGAACTAATATATATATATATATATATATATATATATATATATATATATATATATATATATATATATATATATATATATATATATATATATATATATATATATATATATATATATATATATATATATATATATATATATATGGTTTAGTATTTATTACAAACGATGCCAACGATTGACTTAAATAGAAATAGAATATCTTTTAAGATGTTCTTTTTGAGGTTATATTTTCTAATTTTATATAAAAATTTAACAAACGGATAATTATTTAATTTTCAACGGAGATAGGTAGATATTATATTTCTATAACACTGATTTTCGAATTTTATTGTAATTATTTTGTTGATAATGAATTATTATAGCATGTCTATTGATAGATTAAGCTGTGTCTATTACCACAGAGGACCACAGATATTTGCATTCACGGAAATCTTATAAGATTTACCTCATTCACGCAAATCTTATAAGATTTGGGTGAATGCAAGTACGTGCAAATCGTGTTTCAACTTTATTTTAGTGCATTAGACTAAAATAAAGTTGAAACACGATTTGCACGTACTTGCATTCACCAAAATCTTATAAGATTTGCGTGAATGAGGTAAATCTTATAAGATTTCCGTGATGCAAATAATATGATTACGATTAAAAATATATGCTGCATGAATCCACCTTTTTACAAAAACAGCCAAAATGGCGTAAGTATTACGAATTAACCATACCACAGCTTATACCTTTTATTTGGAATTTGCAATATTTGTATCATTTTGTGGAACTTTATTTTACACGCGATAAACAAATAAATAACATTACAATGCAAAATATACATCTTGACTAAGTAAATCAAGATGTATATTTGTTGATTATAGAAAATATCGTTAATGTTACAGACATGTTAGTATTTATCAGGGAAAAACATGTTATAACCATGTTTCCTAATGTGGAAATTGCATTAAGAATTTTTCTGACTGTACCAATAAGAAATGCTCCAGGGGAATGATCATTTTCTACTTTAAAATGAACAAAAACTTATTTACGAAATACCATAAGCCAAGAAGGACTTAATAATTTATCTGTGCTATCAATAAACCATGACTTAACTAGTGCGCTTGATTTTACTGATATTATAAATAATTTTTTGTGCATTTTTCAAGGGTTTTTATAGATATTCATTTAGGATTCCTAAAAATTTTATAAAGAAGGTTTATGTTAGTATTATACATGCTTTAAGTGACATATTGAGTCATTTAACACCCTTTATGTCCACAATGGCTACAATCGGCCCACGTTTGTAGTCATTAAACGCATCCAAAGGTGCCTCATTTGCATCCGTTTAAAAAAATTATGATTACTCTAAAATTAATAAAATATCGTCCAAATATTATATTTAGGGGTTTTCGAGGTCACTAATTACGAATTTGAAGAGAAAATCGGAAAATTGTAAATGGCTGACTGATAATGGCTCGAAATTCAATTTTAAAAGTACATCTTTTTCCTTTTTTTCCTTTTTTTCCGTCATTCCTTGCGTACGGACTATGATTTTTTAAGTTTTTATACCTAAAAGAAGCATTCTATGCAATAAAATCTTTTGCGGATAAAACTTCTTGAACACCACTACAGCGGTCTATGATTACCCATCAAAAAAATTGTCAAAAAGTTTGAAAATATCGTTTTTTATTAACCTCGGTCATGTTTTTTACCTCTTATTTATTTATCTTTTGTAATTTTATCAGACAGAGTATTCCGAAAGTATGTATATAATATAATGTGAGTATATGTATTATAATTAAAAGAAATAGATTTACGTGTGCACAAAATAAATAAAAAACTCTTTGTACAAATTTCAACAAAATAGGTTACTTTTTTTATTGGCATGCTATTTTCCATGCATTTTATTGCGCCTGTATGAAAATCTGAAGCACTCAAATATTTCAAAAGAGCGATTTTTTTGTTGCAATCCCAAAAAGCCGCCACGAGCTTGCGTGACATCAGAATCGTCAGTCATTTGAATGGGAACTCTGTTCGAGTTACCTTAAAATCTCCTCCGAATATCTGACGCCCTCGAGAAATTTTTTTTTTTTCACATTTTTAACCCTACCGTACGGCCGCCCCTACGATGCAAAACGGCAGATTAACATACACTATCTATACATAGGCTATACACTATCAATATCTGACACCCTCGAGTATTCCCATGTGACTGTTTTTTTTACATTTTTGAAAGTCTGTAGACGCTCCCCCCACTGGTAAAACAAGGTCCAATAGGTCCCCACGACGTTCGAGGAAATCACCATTTAGCATCGTGGGCTCCCCTACTAGAAGTAGGTATATTTAATTTGGTCGGGAAAAACTAAAATCGCCAATATTCGGCGTAGGACAAAAATTTTCGTAGCATTGTGTTCCACATTTTTTAAAAATTTTTAACAACTTTCAAAATATCCGTTAGTCTCTCAGTCCGTTCGGATGTCGGGTTTTTTGTGAGAAAATACAAATTTTGTGAATAAATGCCACCACAATGAAGTCCCAAAAATACTTTTCTACTACATTATGGTCATGCATCATAACTTTTATTTGATAAAGGTTTTATTTGATTAAGGATGTGGAACACCTAGTAACTTAAATAGATTTTATAGAAATAAAAACAAACGAACAGATAAGCAGGAAACGAGAATGAAATAACAACATTAACAACTACTATTAATTAATGTCTTGTTGCACCTCCTCTTGCCGTTATTATAGCCTGGCAACGCCTCGTCATGTTCTTCATGCAATTATGTTTAACATCTTCACTCACAAGGGGCCACTGTTCCATAACGGCTTTAGCCAATTCATTAAGATTGACAGGCTGGCTATCTACGACGACTCATTAAACGTCTTCCAAGAACATACCACACATGTTCAATTCGATTGAGGTCCGGTGATCGAGAAGGCAATATTAATCTAGGAATTTCCTTTCCTTTAAAAAATTATTTATAATTCTAACTCGATGTAGTCCTGCGTTATCATCTACATAAATAAAGGTCTTCTCTGAATTGCAAAGGGTAACACAATAAGTCGTAAAACTTGATTAAGGTACCTTTCTCGATTCATAGTTTGGCGAATTAAGACGAAGATCTCGGTGCTTCCACCTGTGAATATACCAGCCCATACTGAAACTGACCCCCTCCATAGGATCCACTGTGAACATACATGGTAACGTTTACCTTTATCTTATATCCTAGTGCGGCCATCAGCTCCTTTTAATTTGAACCCCGATTCATCTCTAAATAGACAGTTGCTCCACTGATTTAAATTCCAGTTCAAATGTTCTCAAAAATTATAGACGTTCAATTATTTTGTGTTCAATTGATAACGTAGGATGTCTATGCCCTCAATGTGTTTATATTATTCACTTCTCGAACATGTTCTACTAATTCTGAGGCCACCACAGTTCTCCTCCTTCGTATTAATTATCAGTAAACGTATTAATCTATCAGTTCTAGCAGTAGTTTTTCGAACACGACCTCCACCATGACGAAAATTAACGGAATTTAATAACATTAATTCTGAAAGACTAGGCATTCAATATTCGGAAAATTGATAGTAGGGATTACTAGGAGTGTTATTAAAACCAATGGAAGACCACCGCAAAATTAGTACAAGAAACATATTTTTGTGAGTTTTAAAGATATATTGATCCCTACAGAGATATAATTGTCAAGGCTAGGGTCGTGATGGTAAGAGAAATTTTTTGCAAAATGTACCTGAAAGAAGTAATATGTGTTCTGTCCAAAAAGGGACTTCAAAATTTTTTTAAATAAATTGACAACAAAGGCTGTTTATTAAACAGAAATGCATATAACCCGATATTCATTCTCAAAAACCCAACAAGGTGGTAATAAAAACTATGCAAATACTAAATGGCTTACTCAAAATTTGAAAAATCTGGAAATGCGTCTTGTGAGATTAGACTGGAAACTGATATCGAAAGGGGGAATTATTATGATATACTTCTTTGACAGTGAAGGGCAAATAGAATGCATAAGTATAATGATAAATGATACAAGAATTGCCTTATTGTTATTAATACACTAGAAAAATGGACAAAATTGCCCACAGAAACGATATGATTAGACACCAAAAAACTGACAAATCACTCTAATCGTGCCACTGGAGTTAGTCAGTTACTACAATCTGAATCTGGTATTAGTGAACAACAAGCTATGAAACTTACCGCACAATACCGAATATTTTACTCTTGAAGATAATTAATTCTATTATTCAAGGGATTTTGAGAAACGTACTACGATATGGCTTTGGATACAACTATAGTGCTTTCATTTGATATGCAAATTAATTGAATGCGGTGTTCAGTGGCGCGCGCAATTATCCTAATATAGGAAATAAAATAAAAACCATAATCTTATCATTCTCTCAGAACAGAACAACTGCCCACAACTGCATGGCTGAAAGGGCAAATTAAAGACTGGCTGGAAGAAAGAAACATTGATCACGATGATTCACTACCTACTTAAAGCTGAATTGTCACTGGCAAAGCAACATTTTCCAGCTTTCAAGAAGTATGTAGATGTAGAAGTATGTGGATGAAATGACCAAAGCAACAGGAATGGGGGTCATTCGATTGCCTCCATATCACTGCGAACTGAACCTAATTGAGCTTATTTGGGACCATATAAAAGGGAAAGTTGCTAGAGAAAATAAAACATTTAAGTTAGCTGATGTTAAAAAACTTCTCAATGGTGCAATAAATTAAGTCAGTAAATGCGGCCAACTGGATAAAATGTATAGACCATGTGAAGAAGGTGGTATCAAGAATGTGGGATCTCGATATTATGCTGGATACTCCGGATATTGATGTTAAACCAGTCATAATAAATGAATGACAGTACCTAGTGAAAGTGACTTATTTTCAGATAGTGAAGAGTGATATGAATTTCTGATATGAGTTTTTGTGAAGAGTGCTACTAATAAGTGACAGTGAAAAATACCAATGTGATAGGAACTATATATGCAAATAATAACATATCCCGCAAATTGGTGAGTTAATTTATTATAAATTTTACTAATAGTCTTACCTATACTAATAATAAGTAACCTAACCACGTTCTATCCTGGCAAGGGGCGCTCTTACCTCCCCGTGGTCCTTACTGGGCAATAGCAATTTTATTTCTAATTGGTATTGGTCTAAAATGCCGTACAATTGTTTGCCCTAGTTTGTATATCAAACGAAAACATTACAGTACAATATGATATAATAACAAAAAAATATTTTTAGAAAAATAGAACTATGAAACTAATACTGAAACTGTGCAAGTTTTTTTATGCCAGACATAACGGTACAGAATACGGAACAACTAGTATCATCTGGTACATCAACAAAAACATAAATTTTCAAAAAATAGGGTTCTGATTGAATGCTACTTCACGTTGGATGGAAAAAATCTAAAAAAATTATTATTGCTAAAGCAATACGAAATAAAGAATAAAAATTCTGACAACTAGCCCCGGTCTCCTCTATATATTAACGTACACTTTGAAAACATCCAAAGTATACATTTCAAATATTAGGTAACTCAACTTGTGTAGTAGCTAATAGCCCTCGTAGAAATTTAATATTACCTACGTTAAATCTGAGAAGTGCTACACAAGAAAATATTTAAAACCATTTGATTCCAATATTTTCCCTCAAAACATTCCGAAAACTTTTATATATTCCTTCGAATACAGTAGTGTCAAATGAAAACAATATTATTATATACATTATGCCAGAAGATTAAGTGTACTTAAAAAACCTGGAAAATAAATGATCTCTATATATAAGAAAGAGAATTTATCCAATGTCATTTATACTGGATTTTTCTGACGCATCAATATAAATGCTCCTCCAGCTAGGTACATTAGTCGATGGCAATTATCATGTTTTTCAACAACGCGGTAAAAACATGAAATATTAAACGAGAGATTAAAGACGCCGCATCATGGAAAGACGTTTGTCCTCCGGCAACTTGAAAAATACCTCTCCAAATATAAAAGCATATAGGAAACACTGGCGGAGTATATAGATAGTGTTTCTTTCGCTACCAGCCTTTTCCATGTCACGAAAGGCCCTAAAGACCATTGCTTAATGATCATTTCCCGGTAATATATCCTCCCAAAAAACGGGAACAATAAAATAAATATATAGAAAAATCAGTTGGTTTCTGCAAACCAAAAAAATTGCAGAATATATGCTACTAAATTAATCAAATAAAATGTATATACAAAATACATACTAGATGATTTTTTACATAATAATAATTATACATATCCACCTTTATCTTATTGAAAATCAAAAATAATTGCCATTGGATTTATAAAAGGTGAGTTTATGAAAATATGCTTTAAAAAACTTATTGACATGTATTACCACATATTATCA
>CAXKVY010000950.1:10000-12155 GCA_964058915.1 Tetropium fuscum | reverse complement strand
AATGGTCAGTGGCGTCACCGGGATTAGTAGCTACCTTAGGTTTGTGCAGAAGGGGTAGTTTGCCTAATTCTAATTTTCATATTTACGAGAGGAGTGCTACGCAACTCAGACAGCCCCGGCTTAGGTTATTCAAATCGAATGAAGATACGTTGAATTGACAACTATATAATCATGTTTCTAAAGACTTAAAATCTCTGAATTTTAATTCTTTTGAGAATAAGAATAAACAGCACTCCTATATTCGTATAAGACTCAATTCAACAGAGACGTATTCTATTCACACCGACATCAGCAATTATTATTATTAACATAGTTACCTCTAATGTTCTTGGTTTCTGTAAAGGCACATATCACTCTTCCAATAACGACATTTCCAGGATAATACTGACTTTGGTAGCTATCGAAATTGAGGACACACGAAGACATTATGCTCAATCAATATTACCTGTAACAAAAATGATATTACATATTATAAACATTTATAGGCTGTGTGTACGCGACGCGTGATAATAAGTGATTTGCGACACCCACGATTTGCGAGACATCGATTCCGAGTTTCAGTTGATCTGACCTAAATTGCAAAAATGTCTGCTATCTTCGAGCCGCCATCTTATATGTATATATATAATATATATATATATATATATATATATATATATATATATATATATATATATATATATATATATATATATATATATATATATATATATATATATATATATATATATATATATATATATATATATATATATATATATATATATATATATATATATATATATATATATATATATATATATATATATATATATATATATATATATATATATATATATTTATATATATATATATATATATATATATATATATATATATATATATATATATATATATATATATATATATATATATATATATATATATATATATATATATATACCTATTCTTTGCTGTATGTGACACCCATTTAAAGCAATGTAGAAATGACACCCTTCGTATATAAAAGATAAACAACACTTGAATTACTGGCACCAGGACAAATGTTGGCCAAACGGCACAACGCTGTATAAAAAATATCAGTAATGGTGAACCTGACACCCAGCACTGTTGCCAGTTCAGCGGGTGCTACACTGTTTTAGAGGTCTATGTATTTTTATACATTAAACGTAAAACGGGATTGTTTAACGAAATGCCATAATTAACAAATGAAATTATAAAAATAGGTATGGCAAAGCGATTTTTATCATTCCGTACAAAAATACATATTGTAAGGAACTTGGATTAGCCGAATGGACTGATATTATGACTTTAGTCCCATTCCTAGATCATGGTAATATATGCAGGGCCGCGCCAACCCTCTGATTTTTTCCGGGGCAAGGCTAGCCGCCCTAATTTACCTACCCTAAAAATTTTTTTTTAAATACAACTAAAAGAAATATTTCTATAACCATCATGCATAAAAAACGAAGAGCTACATGGTGATTGCTATATTTATCTAGACATAGGTTTGATAGTCCACCTGAGTTTGAGATCTCGGGGGGTTGCCGCTCTAGGGCCATTATTCAATTGTCGAAAAAAGTTCAAATAAAATATGTAGAGAATAAAATTGCATAATTTTGGTCTTATCTATTTTTTATGCGACAAATAGTTTTCGTTCTACGGCGCGCCGAAGCTGGGGGTTGATTTGCAATTTTCTTCAATATCGCTGATTACGACGATGATCGACATCAAATAATTATCCAATATTTTTTCCGAAAGAGCAATGTTTTCTGAGTCGGCAGGAGATGCCTAATTTGCATCTGCTGGTCGCATATTACAAAAAACTTCCGTAGAAAGAAAACTATTGGTCGCAAATGAAAAATGAATAGGACGAAAATATTTTGTTTATGGTTCGCGGTGTGGGTGGGACCTCATGCATTGGATATTTTGCTTACGGGCCCGTGAAAGTCTTGCTACGCCACTGTTTGCATCATAGAGGACCAAGTGTTATACAGGCGATCTATATTTTTCACTCCATGTTAAAAAATTCCTTATAAATATCAATCAAATGCGTTTCGCCGCCCCGGGGTGACGCCCCGCTTCGCCCCCCCTGGCGCGGCTTTGAATATATGATCTAAGGTCCCATTGTTCATTGCTACGTCTCTCAGACACC
>CAXKVY010000950.1:0-2500 GCA_964058915.1 Tetropium fuscum | reverse complement strand
TAATGATCTGTCCTCTAATTTTCTCATAAGCGGAATTGTGGTCAAACAATTATCAAAATAAGCACAAAAACCCTTATTTTGAAATTTTGCAAGTAATTTTAAAACTACACGTTCACCTAGTGTGTCAGGTCCAGCTTTTTCTTTGCCTTGGTATACATCGAAAGCACATAAGTATCCTGTCTCAGAACATGCCAGGGCCCACATTTTGAGCCCCTTTTAATGGGCTTCATAGGCATGTATTGCTTCAGGCTCGTACGACCTTTAAATCCAATCATACTCTCATCAATTGATACGTTTGTACTTGGAATAAAAGATTCAGAATAAACTTTGGAGAGATGTGTGATTAATAGACGGATTTTATAGAGTTTGTCAAAATCACGCGTCCCCCGCGCAGGCATGTTCTCATTATCATTTAGGTGTAAGCACCTGAGTACTTTTAAAAACCTTTTTATCGGGAAAACTTCTGCTATCCTTTCATTGTGAAAGTTACGGTTACGTGATCAATATAGGCTCAACGAAGGAAGATGGTTGAATCCCATTATAATAAGGACTCCTAAAAAAGCTTTCAATTCTTCTACGGTAAGTTGTAAATTTATTTTCTTTTGTTCTGCATATAGATTTGTCTGTTCAACAAAATGCTCCAAAAAATTATGAGTAATAGTACATTACATACCGAGCGGGAAAGTACTCTATTTCAGCCGAGCGGCAAGGTAGTTTACCGAGGTGCGAAGCACCGAGGTAAACTACAGACGCGAGGCTAGAATGAGTTCCCGCGAGGTTTGTATACTATTTTACTCACAATCGGTTAGTAGTTTATGGATTTCTAATACTCACAATCTACCAATAATAATTTCGTTTCAAATATCTGTATCCATTTTCATTATGTGATAAGATGAATTATTTTAAGTAACCTGTGAGATCGTTGCTAGGTAACAAAACAAGTTTGTTGAATCTGACATTTAGGCGATACACGACGCCATTAATTGTATATATAATCAAATTGTGTTTATTTTACAAAAATGTCTGATAGTGAATTTGAATGTACGCCACCAGAAGTGCGGGTAGCTGCAGAGAGAGCTACTGAAGGAATAATTCCTGAAAAAAGCAGGGAGAGGTATGAAAACACCTATGAACTATACAGTAAATGGTGCGTGGCTAAAGGTGTGCAGCATACCTCTGAGACGGTACTTCTTGCATATTTTTGTGAAATAAACAAACAAAGTAAAGCCTCCACATTATGGTCAAGATATTCGATGTTGCGAGCAGTATTAAACTTTAGGCATAATGTTGATATTAGTAATTACGCAAAATTGAAGGCATTTTTGAAAAGGAAGAATGTGGGATATCAAGCTAAAAAGTCAAGTGTTTTTTCTGAAGCAGACATCGATACATTTTTAAACAATGCCCCGATAGAATATCTTCATCAAAAGGTAATTTTAATTTATTTAGTGCATATTAAATATATGTTATATTAAATTTTTTTAGGTTGCTTTAATTATTGGCATTTCCGGAGCCTGTAGGTGCGATGAACTTTTAAAAATGAAAATAAGTGACCTGGATATTTTAGAAAATCGAATTATAATAGTGATTCCTGTCACAAAAACCTACTCTTCCCGTACATTTGTAATTACAAAATCGGAATGGATAAATATAATAAAGCAATACTGTGACCTTCGTAATAACATTGACTCTGATAGATTTTTTTTACAAATAAGATTTGGTAAAATTACACGACAGCCTTTTGGGCATAATGCTGTAGGAAGTTTTCCCAAAAAAATAGCAACTTATTTAAAGCTGGAAAATGTTAACAGGTTTACAGGACATTGTTTTAGACGTACTTCAGCAACATTATTAGCAAATACAGGTGGAGACATCCTACAGTTGAAAAAGTTGGGGGGTTGGAAATCCAACACCGTAGCAGAGGGATATGTGGAGAATTCATTACATGGACAAATAAAAATTGCTAATATGTTGTCTCATGTAGAAAATCCAGAAACGTCGGCGTCTTCATCTATTTCTGAAACTCATAATTTTGAGCAACACGGTCTTACTTTAACCGTTAATAGTAATCATAATTCCAATGTAACTATTAATATTTATAATTCCAAATAGTTCTCTTTTTGTTATTGTTGTTGTTGTTTCTGAATTAAATAAATGTTGAGTGGATTCTATTCTTTCTAAACCATCTTTTAATCAAAAATGACATTGACATTTCCAGGTAAGAAAAGTGACAGATGCTAGCCGGGAAAGTACTTTCCCGGCTAGCTGGGAAAGTAAAGTAAGTAATAAGTCGCTTCCCGATTACTTCAAAGGTTAGAAATCCATAAATTACTAACCGATTGTGAGTAAACATTATTTCAAAAAAATCAGAAGGTTTTTCAGAGTTGACCTGGAAAAAATCACATTTTACTTCTGTGTAATGTTTGAATAATAAGTTATCATACCTGTACCCTGGGACCTGTCTCTTCAGAAAAATTAAAATTTATATATCTTGTAGGAG
>CAXKVY010000949.1:0-41967 GCA_964058915.1 Tetropium fuscum | reverse complement strand
AGACCTTGCTTCGTATCCTAATTTTAGGTGATTGTTCTTTTCATTAGTGAACTTGTTTTGTTCCTCTAATGTTCCGGTACTTTTTAAAATTTCTAATCGGTCGCAGGTGTTACACGTGTCTTTTTTTAATGGCTTTCTCCTTAAGTTAAAATGGGTACGGAAAATATTCTTATATTTAGAAAAAGACACTGGTGAATTATTGGTCTCCTGTTTATATAAATTGTACATGACAGGCAATGTGGTACCAGATCGCAAATACAGGGCATCAGTTTTTTCTCGGGAATAGTGCGATTTATATTTCGGAAATTTTTCAATATGATCAACTACTTTTTGTAACCTTTCATCTGATATTTTGTTTCTTCCTCCTCCTATACCACGGCAGTCTTTTACCCCTTCTGGTCTTTTTAAAGTTTTCAATGCCAAATTCACCTTTCCACTGGATATTCTAAATGTTTGAAGAAAGAATGACTTGCAGACTATAATCCCATTTATTTTATATTGTCTTGTAGAGCTTCTTTTTTGTGAACCTTTAACTCGTTTTCTCTTTATAGGGCATTCATTTACCATTGCATAGATTAGAGCTCTTTGGGCATCATGTGACGTAACTTTGTAAAATTTTTCAAATTCTTCTTTTACTTTCTCCTCGCCAATTCGAGAAAAACATTCACAACGACACAAATATTGCCTAAATTCTTTCTTCTCCTTTATATTTCCTTTCTGAGTAAAGTATGTCTTATTTTGAATACAGCGAAGTTTCCTTATTTCTCGATTTTGAGCTGGAAACTTTCTCTTCCTCCCTTTTTTAGGGCGACCGATAGGACTTTAGGTAATTTCCTCATCAACATAGTCCTCTAGCTCCAATAAGTCCACAGAAACTTCATCAAAATTACCATTGGACTCCCTATTTTCTTGTATGTTGGAATTATTAAAAATTTCTTCCCCAAAAACATTTTCTTTATTATTGTTATAACCCAAAACTACACATACATTCCCCATATCTGTTATATTATGTGAAATATTTGCGTTAAAACCCTCAGAAAACTTCTTGATACCACTATCTGTATAATCTTGACCCACATAACATGCACCCTCTAACTGCGCCTCTGTAATATTATTATCAAATAAATTGTCTTCAAACTCATTAATATTATTAAGCTCTAAACTTGGTTTTAAAACATCTAGCCTCAAAATTAAATCAGCCCTGGTAGTATTTTTTATACAACTGACTCTCTCCATTATTTATCACTTTTATCACTAGATATCACATTCAGTATGTACTATATAATAAACACTATATAACTGTATACACTATATTTACTATCAATAGGTACTCACAACAGTTACCTAAAAGTCAAACATAACCACAAATAATAAAATCTTTATTCAACAAAAACGAAGTGGACTATTTTGCATTACATGACTAACAGGCATGTCAGCGGCAGTTGGTCATTTTATGAAAAATAAATAATATGCTATAATTAGGTTTCAATCGTAACTGTCGTCTGGTCACGTATTGCAAAACACAATAACCCTGATTTAAAATTTGGCGCTTAATTTAAAAATACTTCTATAGGTGAATTAGAGATTTCTATACATCCTTGATTTTTTATGAATAAATATAAAATAGTCGCGCTAGATGGCATAACCTCGGAATTGACGAAATGTCGCTTGGTAAAGTGATGCATAACGTGGTTCAATTATTTCTGCTATTTGTTCAGAATTGTCTTCAAAAATCGGTTCCAAAGACAATGTACTATTTTTGTCAATTGGAGTATCATGTTCTAAAGCCATATCTAGTATTTGTTGCCCTCGTGACATCTGAAATGAATTACAGAACAAGAGACGTAAGCGACAGAGTTAAACCAAAATTAAAAATATAATTAGCGGAATTTAGAGGTGTTCTAATTCAAACCAAAAGTACCCATATAATACAGGAAACATAATTTTTATACTAGTTTGTGTAAAACAGGCCTATAATTAGCAGTAATTAAGTAAAACATAATAATGTTGTCCATTGTATTTATATGGGGATAAGTCAGTTAAGCCTTTCAGTGAATAAAAATGGAAAAGGCGTAACCAACAAGTACACTTTTGCTGGGAATTTTTGCTGGGAATTTTACTAACAGTTTTAGAGTGTAATAATAATTTTAAATTAATTTTAATGAATACTATAACCAAATAGTGATCATAGTGCCTTACCTTTTTCAAAATGAAGAATAACTACAAAAATTTTACGAGTGGGCGTATCACAACCTACCTCTTCGGTGATTTGGAGGTCATCGCCGACTGCGTCGAGTTGTTCTAACAGCCGAATGTGGCGCTTACAAATATTCTCGGCCAATTTGATCGCGCATCGAATTTCTGTCGGTGGAATCGTTTTATCCCGTGATGAGCCTCTATTAGTACTGTGATTGGGTACAAAAATCGCGTTTTAACATTTTTGGCGCTTACGCCCTTTTGTCATAAAGACGTCGATATATTGTAGGTCTTATATCGTTACACCGATCCAGCACTTTATGTTTAATAATTGAAATATTAATTTTAAGTTTACACATCTAAAACCAATTTGAAAGCAGCTACTACTAATAATAACACTCGGAATAGTTTCCACAAACACTGTCACTTCGCTCGACGCGCGTTTCGCCAACCAAGTTGGCATCATCTGGAGACGATTAATACTAATCTTAAATTACAAAATATTTGCCTACCTACTATATTTATGCTATTTTCATGGTGACGTCACTAATGATATCACCGTGAAATTTACGCGTGACTATTCACGCTGCAATCATCGGTTGCTAAGCAACGCGTAAAGCGGGCTATACGGTATAGGTCCCTTGTCGCTATTCATACTACTATTACATTTTACAATTTCTATGCTCTCAAATGCATCCAACTGTCTATTATTGGTCACATTTCTAACTAATCTTAAATTACTAATATCTATTCTATGATTGTTGTCAAAAGCATGTTGTGCAACACTAGACTTATCTGCTCCTCCATATTTTAGATGAGCCATATGCTCTTTAAATCTGGTGTTAATTGATCGTCTCGTTTGTCCAACATATTTTCGATCACAATCATTACAACTAATTTCGTAAATCCCAGACCTTTCATTTGGAACAATTTTATCCTTTGGATTGTCTAAAAGTTGTTGTAATTTGTTGCTCGACGAATGAATCGCTGTTATACCCACGTTTTTGAAAACCTTACTCAAACCACGAGTAAACCGGGGTTCGTACGGGATGGATACATATTTTGGAGTCTCTATATCCTTTTGAAAGGTCGTAGAATTACGAAGTGTGTCCTTAAGTTTACGCTTCCTAATTAATTTTTCAACTATATCTCTAGGATAACCATTACTCACAGCTACGTCTGTAATTAATACTTTTTCTTTTTCAAACCTCTCATTACCGAGAGGGAAACTTAGTAAACAATGGACAAGAAAATTAAAACTTGCCATTTTATGTTGATAGCAGTGGTGAGAGTCATTAGGGATATATCTGATCGTGCTGGTATCTTTTCTATGTATATCAAATTCTAACCTATTGTCACTATTTTTAATTACTTATACATCTAAAAATGGAAGTTTTCCATTATTTCCTAGTTCATATGTAAACTTTATACAAGTGAAACGACTATTTAATTTGGAAATGAAGTTTTCTACATCCGCAATCTTAGTGTCAAACACGGCAAACATGTCATCCACATACCTCAGCCAAATCCTAGGAAAATACTCGAATTCTTCTTTTGCTTCAGTTTCAAATCAACTCATGAAGACATTAGCAATGAAAGGCAATAAACAGTTACCCATTGCAGTTCCTTTATGTTGTTCATAAAACTTGTCATTGAAACGGAAGCAATTTTGTTTCATACAAAGTTTTGTAAGGTATATATATTCTTCTATTACTTCTTTTCTATAGTTGTTTAATTCGAGTAAATCCTCAAGATAGTCCAAGGTCTGTGGAATTGGTACACTAGGAAATAATGAACAAACATCAAAGGAAATCAAAATTTCACCCTCTTGCAATTGAATATTCTTGACCTTATCAATGAAATCATACGAATTTTTAACTGAAAAACTAGGCTGTGCAATGGGCAAACTTTCAAATTCCTTAGTCAACCATTTTAATAAGTGGTAAGTCGGAGATCCAATAGACGACACTATTGGACGCACCGACTTCCCTGGCTTATGAATTTTTGGTAGACAATACAATCTAGGTACAGTAGGGTTAGACACACGTAACCCATTCTTAACAGGTGGAGTAATAAGGTTGTTACATGATTTGAGGAAATTTTTTATTTCAGTGGTCATTCTTGGTAAAGGGTTTCTACAATGCGCAAGTTATTTAACGCACAACCAAAAAGTTAACTCAAATTTGACGTTATGTATTTTCGACAATTTTTGTTCGTTTTGGTCGATTTTTTTTTCAAATTGTAGGTTTTTCTCTTAGGAATATCACTGTCTTAGTTGTTTTGGTAAAACGAATGATTTTGATATTATACCAGGTGCTATAAAAATGTTATGTTTTTTTCCGAAATTTCAAAACGTCTTGTGGGCTATACAAGGTATTGCAAGTTATTGCAATTATAGCCAATTTAAAGCCTCATGTTTTTTCTACATTTTCTTTTTTTATTCATTTGTTTATCTCTGTTACTTCATGAAATACACCGTTTTGAAACACCATATGCTTTTATTCACATGAAATGCATTTATCGGACAACTCAAACAGCTGACAAGCTATGGAAATCGAAGATTACACGTCATAAACTGACAACTGTGTCATTAGTTTTTTGTTGACAGTCCACCAATAATTAGTGAATAATGGAACGCCAAACCAGAAATTTAACTCGTGATGAATGTGTTGAGGCAGCTACATTACATGGTGAAGGGTGGAGTTACAACCGCATAGCTGGAAGGTTGGGAGTGTCTCACACAACTATAGCGAGAGCAATTCAAAGGTACGCGGAAACAGGAGAACATTCCAGACGGCCGGTCAAGGTAGATCTCGTGTTACCTCTGCTATCCAGGATCGCTTTTTAAGAGTAAATGCTGTAAGACAACGATTTATAACTGCAACACATTTAAGAGCACAACTTCAAGACGCAGGTGGTCCACTCATATGCGTTCAAACTGTACGCCGACGACTGAGAGAGGCAAATTTAAGACCCAGGATTGCTGCTCGAGGACCCGCATTAACAGTAGATCATCGAAGAGCCAGATTGAATTTTGCCAATGAGCATGTTAATTGGATGGAAGCAGATTGGGAACGTATTCTTTGGACTGATGAGTCAAGGTTCAGTTTGTATAATTGTGACAGACGTAATCGCGTCTACCGAAGACCCGATGAGCGATACAGTCAATGCAATTTTTTGCACACAACTTTCTATGGAGGTGGATCCGTCATGGTGTGGGCGGAATATCTTTGACTGGGCGAACGGACTTGGTAACTGTGAATGGAAATCTCAATTCTGACAGATACATCACAGACATTCTTGAAGCACATGTTTTGCCTTATGCCCCCTATATAGGACCCAATTTTTTACTTATGCAAGGAAATGCGCGTCCCCACACGAGTCTTATTGTGAGAAATTATCTTGAAGAAGTAGGAATTGATCACATAGACTGGCCAGCCCGTAGCCCCGACCTTAACCCCATTAAACATGTTTGGAATTTTATCGGTCGGCGGTTACGAAGTGAGGGACGACAACCCCAAAATTTACAAGAATTGGAAGGACGCCTAGTCGAATTATGGAATGGCCTAGATCAGAACTATGGTTTTAAGTATGAACTAAAGATGTCGGGAGGTCATGCGCGGAAGGGGTGGAAACACCAGATACTAATTCTCTATTTACTTTTGTTTTGTTTCCTGTTATTCGTTGTTTTATTGATTAAAGCAATCCATTTTTCTAGGTATGTTTTTTGAGTTTTTGTCCTTTTAAGACCTTTTTCTCTTCTAAAACAGCATCTCTCAATAAATTATAAGATATCAAGGAAAACAGAACGCAAAATGAGGCATTGAACCAGTATAATAAAAATCACAACTCAAAAATTGGATATTTTATGAAGTAACAGAGAAAAACAAATGAATACAAAAAGAAAATGTAGAAAAAACATGAGGCTTTAAATTGGCTATAATTGCAATAACTTGCAATACCTTGTATAGCCCACAGGACGTTTTGAAATTTCGGAAAAAATCATAACATTTTTATAGCACCTGGTATAATATCAAAATCATTCGTTTTACCAAAACAACTAAGACAGTGATATTCCTAAGAGAAAAACCTACAGTTTTGAAAAAAAAATCGACCAAAACGAACAATAATTGTCGAAAATACATAACGTCAAATTTGAGTTAACTTTTTGGTTGTGTGTTAAATAAGTTGCGCAGTGTAGTAAGTTCTTTATAAGGACCATTACTAATTAGGTTGTTTAAAATAACAACCTTATTACCTTTATCTGCTTTTAAATAAAAACTGTCTTTTTCGCGCAATCTTTTGATAGTCTTTCTATTTTTTGAGCATGACTGTCTGAGCATGTCATGAGTCGATTTGAAACTGAAGCAAAAGAAGAATTCGAGTATTTTCCTAGGATTTGGCTGAGGTATGTGGATGACATTTTTGCCGTGTTTGACACTAAGATTGCGGATGTAGAAAACTTCATTTCCAAATTAAATATTCGTCACTTCTGTGAAGTTTACATATGAACTAGGAAATAATGGAAAACTTCCATTTTTAGATATATTAGTAATTAAAAATAGTGACAATAGGTTAGAATTTGATATACATAGAAAAGATACCAGCACGATCAGATATATCCCTAATGACTCTCAGCACTGCTATCAACATAAAATGGCAAGTTTTCATTTTCTTGTCCATCGTTTACTAAGTTTCCCTCTCGGTAATGAGAGGTTTGAAAAAGAAAATGTATTAATTAAAGACATAGCTGTGAGTAATGGTTATCCTAGAGATATAGTTGAAAAACTAATTAGGAAGCGTAAATTTAAGGACACACTTCGTAATTCTACGACCTTTCAAAAGGATATAGAGACTCCAAAATATGTATCCATCCTGTACGAACCCCGGTTTACTCGTGGTTTGAGTAAGGTTTTCAAAAACGTGGGTATAACAGCGATTCATTCGTCGAGCAACAAATTACAACAACTTTTAGACAATCCAAAGGATAAAATTGTTCCAAATGAAAGGTATGGGATTTAAGAAATTAGTTGTAATGATTGTGATCGAAAATATGTTGGACAAACGAGACGATAAATTAACACCAGATTTAAAGAGCATATGGCTCATCTAAAATATGGAAGAACAGATAAGTCTAGTGTTGCACAACGTGCTTTTGACAACAATCATAGAATAGATATTAGTAATTTAAGATTAGTTAGAAATGTGACCAATAATAGACAGTTGGATGCATTTGAGAGCATAGAAATTGTAAAATGTAATAGTATGAATAGCGACAAGGGACCTATCCCGTATAGCCCGCTTTACGCGTTGCTTAGCAACCGATCATTGAAGCGTGATTAGTCACGCGTAAATTTCACGGTGATATCATTAGTGACGTCACCATGAAAATAGTATAAATATGGTAGGTTTTGTAATTTAAGATTAGTTTTAATCGTCTCCGGATGATGCCGTGTGAAGTGAAAGTGTTTTGGTGTTTGTGGAAACTACTCCGAGTGTTACAGTTACATCAAAGGTCCCAGCCCTATCCAGTACTACTAATAATAATTTTCTGCTATTGTGATTATAAAATGTGTTTCAATTTTTTTGTCTACTAATGACCTACTTTCAGTTAAAATATATATCACTTATATGACCCCGATATGGGAAAAATATCTTGTGCTACTGGGGACTTACGAATTAAATTTATCAGAAAGCGAATGAAACTCTGAAATAAAAAATAATCCTAATTCATTACAGAATTTTTAATTTCTCATTATGAAAATATCCTTTAGAATGCAGATAATGCCACCCCATATGCAAGCAATGATGCAAGGACAAGGAGGGCCTGCCAAGCCATTGTTTCCTAGTGCGATTCCAACCTCTTCACCTGGTGGACCATCTGCTCCTGTGGTAGGGGCAGATTTTAAACCTATATCATCAGGTAAGCATTTTATGTCAGCTAAATAATTTTTATATTTCACTGATTTACAATGATTATTGTTGCAACCATGTTGAGATCACTTAAAATTAAATATTTTCATAACTGTCTTGCCGCTTGAAGCGCTCCGTCGACTGCGGCGTTGCCCCCTTTCTCTACTACCTCTGTTTACGCAAAATAACAGGACAACGTGTGGCTATGACATGGTAGCGGGAAAACGGACACGTACTGTGGGCACTAGGGTAGACATGTAGAGAACGGTAACAAGTTACGAGGGAAGTGTGCAAATACACATATTTGTTGGTGAAGAAAAAGAAGTTCATTGTACGTGCAGAAAGGACACTCGTTTTACAATTAGTGGGAACAAAGTACAGTACAACTTCGATAGTCCGGGCGGATACCGTTGCGGCATATGTCCGGACTATCGAGGTGTCCGGATTACTGGCGTTGATTCAAATTTTTATTTAATATTGAAAGTAAAACTCAGAATTACAGTTCGTACAATATGTATGTATAGTTGAACGACCGGCCACCCTGACCTCCACAATGTTTTTCATTGGCGTAGACATTTTTTTTCTTAGCGGGATGAAAGTAGAAGGTTTTTATATGCATATTTTCAACACCACAGCTGATATTGAATGCAAGTTTCCACACCACTCATGAAGTATTGCTCTCAGCGCGTTACCATTTTTTAGTGGGTGGTTCGCTAGTAGCCATATTTCCCACAAGTAACAAAAATAAATATGTACAAAACAGCTAAGTAGTCGAGAAAAATAAACTTTAAAATGGAAAAATAAAACAAATATACTTGCGTTTGAAATACAATCATATTTATTGTGTAAGTAGGTACCTACCTAAATCTACCAAATCGTTAACACTCAACAAAGAAAAAGATTATTAACAGACAAGCTTTGACAACGATCAGAGCTTGTTTGTTAATAGGTACCTACATAACTAAACCGAGACTAAATTCAACACATTTTTAAAAATCATTACAAATGCAGTACATACCTACCTACCAGCTTCTCATCGCAAAGCAATTTCCAATACACACACTTTTTACAGCCAATCAAAATTAGAAACTGACCTTGAGGTATTTTACAGTCATTGAAAATTTTCCTTTCTTCTGTGGCTAGGTAGGTACACGGTTATAATTTTATAAACAGTCTATAGAACTTTTAACTTTGCCCACTGATGTAAATTATTAATTTGTGATCTAGGATGGTAGGTACCTACATAAAAATAAAGTCAATGGACAATAGGCACCTACTTATGTAATAAACCAGAGAGCGTTTTCAGTTTTGTAAATCCCAATAAAAAACCTAACTTATATCGTTGTATTTAGCATTTATAACCTAGCGGCCTCAAGCACTGGAATATTTTTTGGGTGAAATTATTTGAGAAATGTCTTAAGTGTAATAGGTACCTACCTACCTCAGTACACGTCAGTACCTACTTCGAGCAGCCCATAAATCAACTTTTTTTTTATGCCAGCGATGTTCACGGCGCAATAGAAAATGACTACACGGCTTCTAATTATGTATGTGTAGTTCAACGACCGGCAACCCTGACCTACACGATGTTTTTCTTTGGCGTAGGCATTTTTTTTCTTAGGGGGGTGAGTTTCAGCGCATTACCATTTTTTAGTGGGTGGCTCGCTCGAAATACAGCCATATTTATTGTGTAAGTAGGTACCTACCTAACCTACTAAATCGTCAACACTCAACTCCGATTTACTTTGACTCAATGCTTTGACAAATCAGAGCTTGTCAATCTTTGATCAGAGCTTGTTTGTTAATAGGTACCTACATAACTAAACCGAGACGAAATACAACACATTTTTAAAAATAATTACAAATGCAATACATACCTACCTACCAGCTTCTCATCGCAAAGCAATTTCCAATACAAACACTTTTTACAGCCAATCAAAATTAGAAACTGACCTTGAGGTATTTTACCGTCATTGTATATTTTCATTTCATATGTGGCTAGGTAGGTACATGGTTTTAATTTTATAAACAGTCTATAGAATTTTTAATTTTGCTCACTGATGTAAATTATTAATTTGTGATCTAGGATGGTAAGTACCTACATAAAAATAAAGTCAATGAACAATAGGTACTTCCTTATGTAATAAACCAGAGAGCGTTTTCAGTTTTCGTAAATCCTAATAAAACGTCTGACTTATATCGTTGTATTTATAACCTAGCGGCCTCAAGCACTGGGATATTTTTTGGATAAAATTATTTGAGAAATATCTTAAGTGGAGGAGGTATCTATTGGTACCTACCTCTGTACACGTGAGTACCTACTTCGAGCAGCCCATAAATCAACTTTTTTTTTTGTTAAAGGCGGCTCTGCTCTAACCCCCACTATACATTTTTGCCGTCAAATAATATTTTCCCTACATTTTTTAACATACCGATCCTATCTCGTAAATAAAGCGAGGTCTGGTGGAAATCTGCGTTTTTCAGATTTCATAAGAAACGAACAAAAATTTTTGCTAACCGCCATTTTTTTATTTCGACTCTCGTAGCGGTGTATACCTACATAGGTTGGTATATAAATAATATATAGGTAGGTAAACGTCTTGCTTCGCCGTTTTGACTTTCTGCATAAGCTCCAGGATAAAAACAATTTAAAAAATGGGACATAAAATTTACCTATCAAAAGTAGGAGGTACAGAGTAAGTCTCTTAAGATTGACACCCCCCTTATCTCACTTATCCTTTGCCGATTTAACTCATTCAAAAAGGGAGTGGACGCGGTTTTTGATGAATTTTTATAATCTGAGCATGGATATTAAAAATCTCGTAAGATATACAGGGTGGAAAATAAAACATGATTTTTTTAAATGGAACACCACACCCCGTTTTATACCAAAATAATGTTCTTAATTTTCTGAATAAAAAAATATCTAATTGTTATATAGTCACTCCACCTGTTCGTGAGATATTACTAAAAACTTATCACATTACGGGTGTCAATTATAAAACAAAAAACATATCAAGATACCTCTGGAAACAATGCCATTTATTGAGATAATAAATAAATAATATATAGGTGACAATAACAGTAACGAGTAATAACAATAAACAACATAAGCCTCATAAAAACAAAAGTCAATATATTAATACAGTAACACAATAGAGTAACACAGTAGTAGAGTAATTAAATATTTTCCACGTAACCACCACCATTCTGAATACACATTTGGCATCGCTTTATAAAATTGCTTCTCACCCATTGAAATATATCACCATTTTGGTTTAATTCCTCAATTTTTACACATATGCATTCTTTTAACACATTCATATTGTTAAAAACCCCAGTCTCGTATATATCTTGTATTATCGTACCCCAGAGAAAAAAATCCATAGGTGTTAAGTCTGGACTTTTAGCGGGCCAATGTGTAACACCGTGCCTTCCTATCCAAATAGGATATTTTCTGTTTAGGTATTCGGTGACGTTCCTTGCAGAGTGTGGTGGTGCTCCATCCTGCTGCCAAATAACAGATCTGTTGTCCACTAAATTAATATTATCTAAATAATTTTCAACTGGATGTTGAAGAATATCCACATAACGTTGTGCATTTAAGGGCCCATTTATAAATACAGGACCTACAATAGCATCATTGTGGATGCCACACCACACGTTTACACTTTGATATCCTTGTTTTTTTATTTTTTTTACAATATGTGGATTTTCCGCTGCCCAGTAATGTGCATTTTTTCTGTTAAAAATTCCCGCAGTAGAAAAACTGCTTTCGTCAGTCCAAAAGACATGACTTAGAAACTCATCATCTTCCTCTATTCTATCAAGTATGTCTCTGCAGAAGGTTAACCTGTCTTGAAGGTTGTTGTCGTCTAAATATTGAACGGGCAAAATGCTATATGGTTTAAAATTATGGCAATGTAATATTTTTATCACACTTCTTTGTGATATATCAAATTCTATTGCTGCGGCATAGGATGATTTGGATGGATTTTCAGCAAAATATAATAACGCGTTGAGTTCTGTGTCTTCTCCTGTTTTTGTTCTTCGCCTTTCCCTTTTCTTGTCTCTCAGAGATTCGGTATTCCTAAACTTTGCATAAATGTTTTTAAAACTCTTTTTGGAAGGAAAGGCCTTTCTCGAAATAACCTAACATACTCCCTCCGAGCAAGAGACTTATTCTTGTTGCACTGAATATAAATTTCAAGTAACTCTTTTCGCTCTTCCAATGAATATACCATTTTCAAAATAACTTGCTTCTTTACGTACGAACACTACGTATTTTTTACGCTAATATCTAAGAGAGTGAACTACTATCTCACAAAAAACTGGATGACATCTGTCAACAAATAAACAATGCAAATATGCATTGTTTCCAGAGGTATCTTGATGTTCTTATTTTATAATTGACACCCGTAATGTGATAAGTTTTTAGTAATACCTCAGGAACAGGTGGAGTGATTATATAACAATTTTGGATTCAGAAAATTAAGGACATTATTTTGGTCTAAAAATATAGGGGATGTTCCATTTAAAAAAATCATGTTTTATTTTCCACCCTGTATATTTAACGAGATTTTTAATATCTGTTCTCAGATTATAAAAATTCATCAAAAACCGTGTCTACTCTATTGAATGAGTTAAATCGGCAAAGGATAACTGAGATAAGGGGGGTGGCAATCTTAAGAGACTTACCCGGTACTTAGGTACATCTGAAAATACATAAATACCTAAGTATCTGTACTGAAAATAAATAATTAGTTTATTTTTAGTTACAGGACTTTTTTGTTTTGTCAGTGGTACCACCTACCTTTAGGTTTAAGTGTTTCCGTATGTTGAACAATGACGCTTTGACACTGCAAACTCTCCATATTGTAATAAGAGTTAAATATTTCTTTTCTGTCATCATCACAGATCAAAAGACATTGTCGTCCATTTTTGTTGCAATTCACATCACAAGATGCTTTCTATATTTCTTTTAGGTACAATCTGTTTGGTTTTCTCACTAACATAAAGGATATGTTAGTGAGAAGGATGTGTTAGTGAGAGTTAGTAGTGTAGAACAGGTGAGAAAACCCTGAGTTGCGTAGTTTTTTAGCCAATTTTTGTGCATTAGTTTTGCTTTTTAGCACTTTATCGCCTTCCCTTTCTTCTCCTTCAACTTCAAATTGCTCTGGCGTAGACAGGCTATCAATGACTAAGGCATCAACTTCCGTTAATATTTTCTTTTGCGGACGATTGTCACTTTTTTTGCGATAGCGCTTTTTCGATGAACTATGCATTTCGCATGATTCATTGTTGTCGAAGTGATTGAAACAAAGTAACTTTTGGCAGCGATGGCATGCACTAAATACTTCTCCTTTACATTTTCGTGCTTCGCAAGAAGCTAAACGATCTCACGAGGATCACGATCTGAATCGTACACAAAGCTTTCATTATCATCTGACTACAAATTATTGTCAGAAACACTATCTTCTACAACATTTTGTATTGACTGAAAATTATTGTCAGCCACTATTGGAAATTAGGCTATGGAAATGAAAAGCACTGTACTTGAATGAAGACTATTTTATTGGTCTCTACTATATACCGGAAAGTGCGTCTGTATCCTATAAACATCGACTTATGCGGACTTTACGACTAAGAACACTTGACTCGGACCCTTAGATAAAATAAATCAGGTTTTGTAATATAATACATTTCTGTTATGACTAACAGCCACAGCACACATTCCACCATCTTCACGAACACCACCACAATTTTGAATGGAATTGATTGGTACATTTTCCAAAGGCGTATACTGAGAACCATTTAAATCGGCATCACTACCAATTTGCACTGACTGCAAAATTCCGGAAAATAAAGTTATTTTCCGGATTTTCAGCACTGTTTTTAACAGATTTATTTTTTCACTGCATCAAAGGTTCGTTGTCAGAACCACTAAATTTGTCACTAACTTAATGAGTATCTTCGACAGCAATTATTTTACCGCCATACCTTTTTAATGTAAAACATTTTAACTTTAGTACCTATCGCAATTGCTTTGTTTTTCTCAGTGTTCAGTTCACTAGAATTAACCTCATTTTTCGTTCCATCGGTCCACAATACGAGAACATCCATTTTGCTATTAATACCGACCGACTCGTCTGCTTAGCAAATGAAAACTGGCCCTTTATACAGTTTAAAATAATAAAATCAAACAGCAAACAAACATGTACCGACAAGAATAACGGACGTACGACGTAATGTCCGAGAGCTAGAATGGATGAAATGAAACTCACGATATGACCTAAGTCAAGATACGTCAGTTCGTGAGAAATTCATTGTAACTAAATTGAGATACACCACCGTCTGCATGTACCCATTCTCGCATAGTATACGTGCTTGACTTACGACAGTTTATGAGATGCAAGAACATGTCAAATGAAAAATATTAGCCGACCTATCGCAAATTTCGATTTTTTTACGATACGACACTTCGTGAGATAGGCAGCGATGAAAGTAGACACGTTATTTGAATTATTAATGCACAAAACCAAAAATAAAAAAATTCGAGATGTAACCCTATTCTTCCAAATGAATGATATATGCAAGTCAAATCAAGTGTATGCCTAATATATTAATGTTTCTATTTCAGGTGCCACAATAAGCGCTCCCCCGACTACCAATACTAGTGGAAGTGGTGATACTTCCAAGGTATCTACGATAGTAACATCGGGAGCAGCTAGTAAAATAATTCATCCATCCGAAGATATTTCATTGGAAGAAATTAGAGCCAGACATACTAGATACGCTAGATCTATACCTTCTAAGTCTGATGATCGTGCTTCAAGCTCCAATAATGCTGCGTCAGAGGTGAGTTTTTAATAGTGGTTGTCAGACGTGAAATGAAATCGAATATTGTAAGCAGGGGGTCTCAGAGTGTCCTAAAATCATAAAAATCATAAATTTAGCCATTTTGTCCTAAAAACGTCCTAAAATGGAAATATCTGTCATAAGTTTCGTAAAATAAAAAAATTAAGTAGTAACGATACAATAAAAATAATTATACAATAAAAAGTCGAAAAAAAAATAACCCGTGCTCCAGGCAGGTGGAATTTTAAATGGAACGGTTTTAAATGGTTTTCCGGTTTTTTAGTTTATAGCTTGGTTTAACCTAAAAAGCACTTGAGCTCTATCGAACCAAGGTGAAACTTGGTAGTCTTGGGTTTTCGGTATGGCTGAATCCAAATATCATTTCAAAAATCGGTTTTGATAATATTTATAGCTGTCAAAAAAGCGGTCAATAAAAAATAATTTTTTGATTATTTAAAATTTGAAGGTTTTTTTTACATTTTAACACAAATCAGGTAAAGTTTCGTCGTAAAAAAATGCTAACGTATTTTTCGCTAAATGACAACTGTCAGTTAAGCTGTAAATTGAATTTTTAATCGATTTTTTAGTTTTTTTTCAATTTCTCAATTCGGAAAATAGTATTAATTAAGTGTTTCAATACAGCTAAATCCGAATGTGATGTAAAAAACGAGTTTGGACTCTTGACAGCTGTCACAAAAGCTCTCAATAGAAATTCATTTTTTGACAAATAAAACTTTTGGTATTTTTTTAATTTAAATACAAATATAGTATAGTTTCGTCGTAAAAAAATGATGTCATTTTTGCTAAATGACAATTGTCAATTTTTTTAATACTTTAATACTGCATTTACATCTTAAATAAATTTCAATTAAACTCTAAATGTTTTTTTCGATTTCTGTAAGGAGAGATATTATTAATTTCGAAATAAATGTCGGTGTTTTGACATAAATGACAGGTATCAATACACATTCTAATTAAAAAACAATATATTAGTGTCGTTTTATAACTAATCATTATTTTTAGTAGTGTAAAATGGTCTTATACACTGCGCAACTTATTTAACGCACAACCAAAAAGTTAACTCAAATTTGACGTTATGTTTTTTCGACAATTATTGTTCGTTTTGGTCGATTTTTTTTTCAAATTGTAGGTTTTTCTCTTAGGAATATCACTGTCTTAGTGGTTTTGGTAAAACGAATGATTTTGATATTATACCAGGTGCTATAAAAATGTTATGTTTTTTTCCGAAAGTTCAAAACGTCCTGTGGGCTATACAAGGTATTGCAAGTTATTGCAATTATAGCCAATTTAAAGCCTCATATTTTTTCTACATTTGCTTTTTTTATTCATTTGTTTATCTCTGTTACTTCATAAAATATCCAATTTTTGAGTTGACGTGATTTTTATTAAATTTATTAACTTTCTTTTTTGTCAAGTGCTCATTATTTATTACTCATTATACTGGTTCAATGCCTCATTTTGCGTTCTGTTTTCCTTGATATCTTATAATTTATTGAGAGATGCATGGTGTTTTAGAAGAAAAAAAGGTCTTAAAAGGACAAAAACTCAAAAAACATACCTAGAAAAATGGATTGCTTTAATCAATAAAACAACGAATAACCGGAAACAAAACAAAAGTAAATAGAGAATTAGTATCTGGTGTTTCCACCCCTTCCGCGAATGACCTCCCGACATCTTTGGTTCATACTTAAAACCAAAGTTCTGATTAGGTTCTGATCTAGGCCATTCCATAATTCGACTAGGCGTCCTTCCAATTCTTGTAAATTTTGGGGTTGTCGTCCCTCACTTCGTAACCGCTGACCGATAAAATCCCAAACATGTTCAATGGGGTTAAGGTCGGGGCTACGGGCTGGCCAGTCTATGTCATCAATTCCTACTTCTTCAAGATAATTTTTCACGATAAGACTCGTGTGGGGACGCGCATTGTCTTGCATAAGTAAAAAATTTGGTCCTATGTAGGGGGCATAAGACAAAACATGTGCTTCAAGAATGTCTGTGATGTATCTGTCAGAATTGACATTTCCATTCACAGTTACCAAGTCCGTTCGCCCAGTCAAAGATATTCCGCCCCACACCATGACGGATCCACCTCCATATAAAGTTGTGTGCAAAAAATTGCATTGACTGTATCGCTCATCGGGTCTTCGGTAGACGCGATTACGTCTGTCACAATTATACAAACTGAACCTTGACTCATCAGTCCAAAGAATACGTTCCCAATCTGCTTCCATCCAATTAACATGCTCATTGGCAAAATTCAATCTGGCTCTTCGATGATCTACTGTTAATGCGGGTCCTCGAGCAGCAATCCTGGGTCTTAAATTTGCCTCCCTCAGTCGTCGGCGTATAGTTTGAACGCATATGAGTGGACCACCTGCGTCTTGAAGTTGTGCTCTTAAATATGTTGCAGTTATAAATCGTTGTCTTACAGCATTTACTCTTAAAAAGCGATCCAGAGCGGATAGCAGAGGTAACACGAGATCTACCTTGACCGGCCCGTCTGGAATGTTCTCCTGTTTCCGCGTACCTTTCAATTGCTCTCGCTATAGTTGTGTGAGACACTCCCAACCTTCCAGCTATGCGGTTGTAACTCCACCTTTCACCATGTAACAACAACATTCATCACGAGTTAAATTTCTGGTTTGGCGTTCCATTATTCACTAATTATTGCTGGACTGTCAACAAAAAACTAATGACACAGTTGTCAGTTTATGACGTGAATCTTCGATTTCCATAGCTTGCTAGCTGTTTGAATTGTCAGATAAATGCATTTCATGTGAATAAAAGCATATGGTGTTTCAAAACGGTGTATTTCATGATGTAACAGAGATAAACAAATGAATAAAAAAAGAAAATGTAGAAAAAACATGAGGCTTTAAATTGGCTATAATTGCAATAACTTGCAATACCTTGTATAGCCCACAGGACGTTTTGAAATTTCGGAAAAAAACATAACTTTTTTATAGCACCTGGTATAATATCAAAATCATTCGTTTTACCAAAACAACTAAGACAGTGATATTCCTAAGAGAAAAACCTACAATTTGAAAAAAAAAGTCGACCAAAACGAACAAGAATTGTCGAAAATACATAACGCCAAATTTGAGTTAACTTTTTGGTTGTGCGTTAAATAAGTTGCGCAGTGTATAAATAATATACTTAAAAATTTCAATGTTTATATTGGTTTTTGAAAATAATATCCGTGAAAATAGTTTTTTTTTTACTACTTTTTATTTATAATCTTTTAAGTTTATAAATAACTATTTAATGTACACACTATTTAATGTACACACAGTTTTTACGA
Organism: Tetropium fuscum; assembly: GCA_964058915.1. Lineage (NCBI taxonomy): Eukaryota > Metazoa > Arthropoda > Insecta > Coleoptera > Cerambycidae > Tetropium > Tetropium fuscum. Next base: position 23,675 of record CAXKVY010000949.1, on the reverse strand, counting down.
GCGTTCCCTTACATTCGCAAGGTTTTTTTTACGATGATCATTAACAATTTGCAAAATGTATTGAAGCTGATTCTCATCTTTAGTAGATTTACATCTAAAATCTGCACAATCAGTTTGACCATTCGCTCTGCACAATCATTAATAACTTTCAAATTTTTGACGAAAGCTTGAGCTGCCAAAAAACTTTCATTGTTTATCCATTCAGATGGTTGAATCTCAAGAAAGTTTGTCGCAAGATTGAATCGCTTGAAAAAATTCAATGACTGTTAACAAAAAAATCTATATTTAAGTGTTTATTTTCCAATTGATTTTAATTACTATATCTTATTATTATTGTTGATAGTAATATATATACATTCACATAACATGAAATTTCAAAAAATATAAAAGTATGTTATTACTGTAAAATTATTAATAGTTATAAAATTACACTAATATTTTTGATTTGTTATGTTTATTGACAGTTTTATTGACAACTGTCCCTTATGTCAAAACCGACATGTATTTCTAAACATTTAATTAAGATTTTTATCCTAATTGAGAAATTAAAAAAAAAACAAAAACATTCGATAGAAAATTTAATTGACACCTTAATTGACAGTTGTTATTTAGCGAAAAACGTTAATAATTTTTTTACGACGAAACTTTACTTGATATGTGTTAAAATATTAAAAAAACCTTACAATTTTGAATTATCAAAAAATTTATTTCTATTGACAGGTTTTTTGGGAGCTGTCATGAGCCTCAACTCGTTTTTGACATCATATTCGGATTTAGCTGTATTGAAACACTTAATTAAGACTATTTTCCGAATTGGGACATTGAAAAAAAACTAAAAATTCGATTAAAAAATTAATTTACAGGTTAATTGACAGTTCTCATTTAGCAAAAAACACATTACCAATTTTTTGCGACGAAACTTTACTTGATTTGTGTTAAAATATAAAAATATCTTAAAAACTTTAAATAATCAAAAAATTTATTTTTATTGATCCCTTTTTTGACAGCTCTCATTAGTCAAAACCGATTTTTGACATTATATTTGGATCCAGCGTTATCGAAAACCTGAGGATACCAAGTTTCACCTTGAACCGATAGAAATCAAGTGCTCAACGCTTGGTTTTAACCTTTAGGTTTAACCTAAAAAAAACCAGAAAACGCATGTTAAATCCCATTTAAAATTCAACCTGCATGGGGCACAGGTTATTATTTTTTTTTCGACTTGTCTCATAATTATTTTCTAGGCCGATTTAGTGGGAGCGGAGCACTCAAAAAAATCGGGACTTTTCCAAAATAAGGACCACCCTAAATATATATAATCCTATGCCCACATCGTGGCAAATATTTTGTTGGGTATTTGGCAAGTATTTTGTTGTGGATTGCCAAATGAAATGCAATTGAATCAATAATTAATTAATAAATGCAAATGCAAAGGATATCTGTGTTTGTATCCCATTGTATACTAAAAACAGCTGATACTTTGCTTTTATGTACGGCTGCTCTTTTTATATGGGAATATTCTCTGAACCTCCCGGAAGGAATATTCTTTTTTAGACATCCATAAAATATCACAGGAATATTTTTATTCTAAAGGATTATTTATAGAATATTCGATTTAATATACCTACACATTAATAGAACATAATATGTAGAAAATATTACAGGAATATCCACATGAGTTTATCTTTTAAAGAAGGAAATAAGAATATTCTCCCAGTATTTTTCATAAAATGGGACATAAAATATAGCATTGAGAGTAAAACTTTTATTAATATGTAATATATATATTAATTTTCATTAATATGTCCTAAAAACATCCTAAATTCTACAAAATATTGTCCTAAAATCATGAAATAAATGTGATAGTTTGCACTGAGAGCCCTGATTGTAAGTTTCAATATACATATTTTTGTCAGTTGGCAATAGCAGTATCGGCAGCCCAGCAAGCGGCAGTACATCAACAAAAACAAGTGGAAGCCATGAATCAGCACGCTGTAATGATGCAAAGGTTCCCGGTTCGAGTGTCGGGACCACCTATCAGTATGACCATGGGCGGACCTATTATGGCCCCTATGAGACATCAGATGTTACAGGGACCTCCTACACTTATAGGAGGACCGCTTATGAGGCCACCACCTATTTCAATGCCCCCAGGTATGTAGGGATTGGGTTTGAAACGATACACCCTACGCTATATTTCGATTTATTTTGACTTCCGTCCAACATTGAAGGTAAAAATGTACTGAATGCGTCATTTAGTGTTAATTGATATCCGTTTTCACCCCAAAAATTCGTCTGGCGATATCGAGGTCCAAACCACCCCCCCATGGGGTGAAAACTGAAAAATTCGCTAAAAAAGATCTTTTAGCCTCATATATACTAATTTTTGAAAATTCAAAATTCGATTGAAAGTAAAAAAATTACAAGTGTTAATCCAATGGAAATTTAAATTGATTAAACGGGATATAAATTTACAAATGTACTTGTATCTCGTAAACGAGTGATATTTTAATTTGTATTAAAATGCGAATTGTTTTACACTGGGATTGTATTTAAATGACATAAAATATCGAAAAAACACCAAGAATAAAAGTTTTAGCCCGAAATATCTAGATAACGTAGGTGTGTTTATTTTCAGAAATACTTAATAAATAAGGAAGTTATTAATTAATTCGTGCGGCCGTGTCTTGCATCGATGCTCAGGGCATCTCACTTTTTGCTCGGTTCCTGTCGCACTCGCTCTCATACGCATAGTACGGTCTTGAGAGTATATGAAATCAAAATCTTGCTTCTATGATGATAATAATGATATGATATAATATATTATAATGTAAGTACATAATACATTTTGTCAACAAACGCTGTAAATTTTCCAGTATATACGGCGTCAAATATGTATGTGTAGTTCAACGACCGGCAACCCTGGCCTACACAATGTTTTTCATTGGCGTAGCCATTTTTTCTTAGGGGGTTGTGAAAGTAGAAGGTTTTTATATGCATATTGTCAACACCACAGCTGATAGAGAATGCAAGTTTCCACATCACTCATGAAGTATTGCTTTCAGCGCGTTACCATTTTTTAGTGGGTGGCTCGCTAGTTGCCATATTTCCCACAAGAAACAAAAATAAATATGTACAAAACAGCTATGTAGTCGAGAAAAATAAACTTTAAAACGGAAAAATAAAATAAATATACTTGCAATACTTGCAATTGAAATAGTCATATTTATTGTGGAAGTAGGTACCTACCTAACCTACCAAATCGTCAACACTCAACGCCGATTTACTTTGATTCAATTCTTTGACAAAGATCAGAGCTTGTTTGTTAATAGGTACCTACATAACTAAACCGAGACTAAATACAACACATTTTTAAAAATAATTACAAATGCAATACATACCTACCTACCAGCTTCTTATCGCAAAGCGATTTCTAATGCACACACTTTTTACAGCCAATCAAAATTAGAAACTGACCGTGAGGTATTTTACCGCCATTGTAAATTTTCATTTCATTCGTGGCTAGGTATGTTCACGGTTTTAATTTTATAAACAGTCTATAGAATTTTTAATTTTGCCCACTGATGTAAATTATTAATTTGTGATCTAGGATGGTAAGTACCTACATAAAAATAAAGTCAATGAACAATAGGTACCTACTTATGTAATAAACCAGAGAACGTTTCCAGTTTTCGTAAATCCCAATAAAACGCCTAACTTATATCGTTGTATTTATAACATAGCGGCCTCAAGCACTGGGATATTTTTTGGAGAAAATTATTTGAGAAATGTCTTAAGTGGAGGAGGTACAGGGTAAGTCTCCTTGACACCCCCCTTATCTCACTTATCCTTTGCCGATTTAACTCATTCCAAAAAGGAGTGGACGCGGTTTTTGGTGAATTTTTATAATCTGAGCATGGATATTAAAAATCTCGTAAGATATACAGGGTGGAAAATAAAACATGATTTTTTTAAATGGAACACCCCGTATATTTTTAAACCAAAATAATGTCCTTAATTTTCTGAATAAGAAAATATCTAATTGTTATATAATCACTCCACCTGTTCGTGAGATATTACTAAAAACTTTTCACATTACGGGTGTCAATTATAAAACAAAAAACATATCAAGTTACCTCTGGAAACAATGCCATTTCTTGAGATAATAAATAAATAATATATAGGTGACAATAACAGTAACGAGTAATAACAATAAACAACATAAGCCTAATAAAAACAAATAAAAGTCAATATTAATACAGTAACACAATAGAGTAACACAATTTTATTTATTTACACGTAACGTAATTAAATATTTTCCATGTAACCACCACCATTCTGAATACACATTTGGCATCGCTTTATAAAATTGCTTCTCACCCTTTGAAATATATCACCATTTTGGTTTAATTCCTCAATTTTTACACGTATGCATGATTTTAACTCATTCATATTATTAAAAACCCCAGTTTCGTATATATCTTGTTTTATCGCACCCCCAGAGAAAAAATCCATAGGTGTTAAGTCCGGACTTTTAGCGGGCCAATGTATATCACTGTGCCTTCCTATCCAAATAGGATATTTTCTGTTTAGATATTCGGTGACGTTCCTTGCAGAGTGTGGTGGTGCTCCATCCTGCTGCCAAATAACCGATCTGTTGTCCACTAAATTAATATTATCTAAATAATTTTCAACTGGATGTTGAAGAATATCCACATAACGTTGTGCATTTAAGGGCCCATTTATAAATACAGGACCTACAATAGCATCCTTGTGGATGCCACACCACACGTTTACAGTTTGGTATCCTTGTTTTTTTGTTTTTTTTACAATATGTGGATTTTCCGTTGCCCAGTAATGTGCATTTTTTCTGTTAAAAATTCCCGCAGTAGAAAAACTGCTTTCGTCAGTCCAAAAGACATGACTTAGAAACTCATCATCTTCCTCTATTCTATCAAGTATATCTCTGCAGAAGGTTAACCTGTCTTGAAGGTTGTTGTCGTCTAAATATTGAACGGGCAAAATACTATATGGTTTAACATTATGGCGATGTAATATTTTTATCACACTTCTTTGTGATATATCCAATTCTATTGCTGCGGCATAGGATGATTTGGATGGATTTTCAGCAAAATATAATAACGCGTTGAGTTCTGTGTCTTCTCCTGTTTTTGTTCTTCGCCTTTCCCTTTTCTTGTCTCTCAGAGATTCGGTATTCCTAAACTTTGCATAAATGTTTTTAAAACTATTTTTGGAAAGAGGTAGCCTTTCTTGAAATAACCTAACATACTCCCTCCGAGCAAGAGACTTATTCTTGTTGCACTGAATATAAATTTCATGTAACTCTTTTCGCTCTTCCAATGTATATACCATTTTCAAAATAACTTGCTTCTTTACGAACACTACGTATTTTTTACGCTAATATCTAAGAGAGTGAACTACTATCTCACAAAAAACTGGATGACATCTGTCAACAAATAAACAGTGCAAATATGCATTGTTTCCAGAGGTATCTTGATGTTCTTATTTTATAATTGACACCCGTAATGTGATAAGTTTTTAGTAATATCTCACGAACAGGTGGAGTGATTATATAACAATTACACATTTTTGGATTCAGAAAATTAAGGACGTTATTTTGGTCTAAAAATATACGGGGTGATCCATTTAAAAAAATCATGTTTTATTTTCCACCCTGTATATCTTACGAGATTTTTAATATCCGTGCTCAGATTATAAAAATTCATCAAAAATCGTGTCTACTCCTTTTTTTGAATGAGTTAAATCGGCAAAGGATAAGTGAGATAAGGGGGGTGTCAATCTTAAGAGACTTACCCGGTACAAAGACAAGTATCTCGTTTGTTGATGTTTGGAAAAACTACTCAGAATGGTCGTAACTGACAGAATAATGAATAACTAATTGGACCCTTATTTTCTACAACAAAATGTTTGTGTAATGATTTTAGTGGCTTATTTAGAAGTCTTTTTTGATTTTTGACACCACCTCTAGTAATTGTGTAATTTTTTCCAGGGCAAACTCGACTTGACTCATCACGTTCAAAAAATTCTTTGACTTTTTTTGTTAGTTCCCGAGTTTTTATTTTATTATCTGACTTAGGTTTCGTTCTTTTTGATATAATCTGTTGCTGTTCTTTATAACTTAAAAATTTTTCTTTATAACTTAAAAAAGTTCTTTATAACTTAAAATTTAACGCTGTAATTCAGTTTTTCTCTTTCTTTTTTCTTCGCTAGACTTCTTTATCGCCATTTTTCTTTAAACAAATATGAAAATATGAATAATTTTCAATATATACTTGTTAAAGAATGTTTGACGCAATAGCATCAACCCCCGAAGTTGCGCGTCAACTCCGAAGCCCACATTGAGACTCGGAGTTGACTGCCTCGGTGTCAGTCATTTTGTAAAAAAAAATAAGGAAAGTCGTAAAAAATAATTCATCTAAATTATAGAAACAAATCCCAACATCCATGCATTTAGGTAGTATGGATTAGCTTCGGTGTTGAATGTACAAAAACATACCTTCCCGTTGGTAACAACAACACAGTTAACTAAACACTAATGAACCAAACGACGTGTAATCTCCTAGACGTCTAGAACTCAACTGACGAAACAGTTTCGTTCTAATACGCAAATAAATATAACGCATGCGTTGTTGCATTAAAATTTTAGCATTTTAAAGATGCTTCGGTGTTGACGCAAGATTCGGGTTACAAAGTTTGAACAAAAATTCTAATTCATCATGTCTATTTTTAATAAGTTATCCTAAATATAATTGTGTAATAATATTTCCATGTTTTATGTTTACTAAAAGAATTAAAATTTCGTTATCTATATTTATTTAAAATAAAATTTATGTATTAAAATGCATCCAGTGACAGCCTCGGAGTTGACATTTTGGACACATAAATTTAAAAAAATGGGGTGAATAATTTTCTTATGATTTCAAAAAGTAGCTGCCTAAATAGATTGTATTGTCAACTATTTTAAATGTAGTTATTCAGATTTTGTTTAAAATGGGGTTTCATGTTATTGTACGTCATTGTATAGTTACACAAATTATGCCATTTCTGTGGAAATATTGCCAACATGAGCAAATTAATATTGGGAATCCAAGCAAACCAAAAACGAAATATCGGATAAATTGAAGGTTACGTCCTGTAGTATAACGAACCCAGTATTTTTAAGGTTAATTTTGAAAAGGACCTAAAGTAGTACGTTGTGTGTTTAGTTTATCTATGTTCTGTATCGGATGCACTGGTTACTAACGTTTTAATAGGGGAATGGTTTGTGAAAATAAAAGTCATGAATTGAGTCAACCTATCTTTATTTACTTACACGTTATGCGCATGACCCATCTCTGAACACTTTGGAACAGTAAAATAAATTAACATGACAAAAGTTTATTTATTTTAACTACAAGCAGGGTGAAGAGTGCCAGGCTCACCTAGAGCTCACGTGGGGAAAGAGCATGGCAGAGAAACCCACGATCCTTGCTCTGAATACTCTTACCATCCGAATCAATTAAAATGTCATTGACCTTTACAACAAAACATTTAATTTCGAATTGTTACTTAGTTATATTTTAAACACCTATAATAGATCACCACACTCATCCGACATGAAAACATTCAGCAAATAAAACTGAAGAAGTTTGTTAGTTAGCCGGTAAAACCGGAAGGTACTGGAGTCCTATACAGGAGACAATCCAGCTATTAGTTGTAGGGGCGGACAGTACTGATACAACTTTCTTATTCTTTTGGTTATTATTATTTTTTTTTTTGAAAATGTTAGTAATTTCATCAAGGCACTATCATACATGTGACACTAAAATAGGTGTATCAGTAATTTAAACAGTAGCAGAAACAAAAACTTTACAAAGATCTCACGTAGTGATTTTTGCTCAATTCGGACGACAAGGGTAATCACGACAATATTTATAATTTATACAGTTAAAACAACAAAACATAGTGAAACACGAGTTTTACATATCGATAACAGCAAATATTATTACCAAAATACAATGGGATAACATATTACATGGCTTGGGTTGCATCACATTTTTCTATACATGACAAACAGAATGCATATCCATAGATCAAAATAAGAGATCAGATTACCTGCAATCACCACAACACTTTTTTTTCCAATCCTCTTCTCTTTTCTACGGCTTCCAAATGGATTCTAAAACTTTTTACTTAAACACACAAAATAGCTAAAAAATGGCGTACCTCTTCTACGTTCTTAATCTATTACGCATCACTTTTTCTGGCTTCCCCCGTCGTTTTTCCTTTTTGCAAACGCCCCCTGCCTCTCAACCAGTGAAGTAAAGGACCTACAGAAACCTACGCCGACGACTACCTAGAGATTGAGATTTGAGATTGGCGGGGGCTCTGCCCTTTGACGTATAGGCCTCAGTATGGGCCCGTCACGTCCCGCCTTTCGAGAGCTATACCAGTCCAGTTGCCTTAATAAAGCCAACGAGGCGGCTGGGACATAGCTCTCTAAAGTCCCTGGGCATCAGCATCAGTTGTCCCATACGTGTATGCAGGAAAGCGGGGCATTTCATCAGAACATGCCCTGCTGTCTCCTCATTTTCCAAGCATCCCCTACACTCAGGGTCTTCCACAAGACCCATTATGTAAAGGTGTCGTCTTAGGTGGCAGTGACCGGTCAGGAGGCCTGTCACTGTTCTTAAGTTACATCTGCTTAATTTCAGCAGCTGTCTGGTCCTCCCAGCGTCGGGACTAGATATGAGTTCTTTAGCCTGTCTCATGCCTGGAGACGACTACCTAGTAGAAATTTATACTGTCCAAGCAATATTTTATTAGTGAATCTTTCAGCCGACAGATGGTGTTAGCAGTACTGTTTTCTTAATAAATTTAATTTTTAAACTTTCGCTCAGTCCTATTGCAAATAAGCCATCGATATTAAACACAACACCAAATTTGTTCTTAAACTAAGCACACCTAAAACTAAATAAATTTATTGATATGTCAACGCACAAAAGCCCCATAAACAACCATAAAGTATTCTGTAAGTATCATATTATGCATGTTTCTGCTATAACTGCGAGTGTGAGATGAAGTGTGAGAGAAAGTGAGATGCCCTGAGCATCGATAGAAGACGCGGCCGCACTAATTAATTAATAACGTCCTTATTTATTAAGTATTTTCGAAAAATAAACACACCTACGTTATCTAGATATTCCGGGCTCAAACTTTTATTCTTGGTGTTTTTTCGATATTTTAAGTCGTTTAAGTACAATCGCAGTGTAAAACAATTTCCATTTTAATACAAATTAAAATATCACGCGTTTACGAGATACAAGTACATTTGTAAATTTATATCAGGTTTAATCAATGTAAATTTCCATTCTATTGACATTTCAAATTTTTTTATTTCCAATCGGATTTTGAATTTTCAAAAATTAGTAGATAGGAGGCGTAAAGATCTTTTTTAGCGAACTTTTCAGTTTTCATCCCCAGGAGGTGGTTTGGACCCCGATATCGCCAGACGAATTTTGGGGGTGAATACAGATATCAATTAACATTAAACGCATTCAGTACATTTTTACCTTCGATGTCGAACGAAATTGTTTTCTAGAATAGCTTTCGGCATTATGCGTCTACTATATACAAATATTGTACATACTTAATACTTAACCAGTTTTATTATCATTAGTCGTATGATTACTCCTCATTGATACTGTTCAGGAATACAGTATTATATAAATATTGTGGTAGATTGACTAAACCACCTACTTTAAAAGAATGTTCCTCTGGGAATAACAATTAGTTTGTTAATCTTAATAAATAATAACTTATTATTTATTAAGCATATTTTTATTATATATTAAGCATATTATTTATTTAGCAAGTTGTCAGAATGATAAAAAATTAATGATTGTGAGTATTCACTAACTCGCATTCAAAAATATGAACAAACACTCGAAAACTCCTCATTTCCCAGCATAGCAAAGTTGTATCCCTATAGAGACAGCATTTATCAGCACGACGACTCATCATGCCACACTGCTCGAAGTATGAAAAACGGTTGGAGGACCATGACGTGCATGTACTATCCTGGGCAGCAGTCCAGATATAATAAGAGACCGTCAAAATTTTCTGATTTTGACTGCCAGACTGCGAAAATTAAACAATATTTGAAAAATTATCCGCAGAGAACTGTGTATGCTTCGTGAACTACTTGAGACTGCGTCTGGCATGCAAAATTAAACAGTATGTGAAACTATCTGTGAAGAACTGTGGATAGTTTGTGAACGGCTCCCGACAGTGCAACTGTAGACGAGGTGCTGCTTAAACTATGAACTCAAGTTTAAGCCAATGATTGGGATATAAATCAGTTTATTATTATTTATTATAATAATTGAATCAGTCGTTTCAAAAACAACATAAGTCACTAAAACGAAATTTTACAGGAGAAGCGAAAAACTTGATAATTAAATAAAATGAAAAAATCAAGTATCCAAACAATTTTAAATTGATGTGAAAATATGCCTATAATATAAAATAGTTTTCTGCGAAACATGACTGAGAAAAAAATATTTTTGCTATACTGACTCGTGTAGTTTTTGCAAAGAATAAAAGTACTGTAATACTTTTTTACATATCAGGTACCACAAGTTAAACACACTGTAACGGTGTCATAATTTCAACCACCCTGTATGTACTTACCCATAGATTAATTGCATTTGTCACGCCAGTGAATACCCTCAGGGCCGCTGTGTTTGGTTTTAAAATATGGTATTAAGTTTGGTTTTACAGCTACAACACTGCGCAACTTATTTAACGCACAACCAAAAAGTTAACTCAAATTTGACGTTATGTATTTTCGACAATTTTTGTTCGTTTTGGTCGATTTTTTTTTCAATTTGTAGGTTTTTCTCTTAGGAATATCACTGTCTTAGTTGTTTTGGTAAAACGAATGATTTTGATATTATACCAGGTGCTATAAAAATGTTATGTTTTTTTCCGAAATTTCAAAACATCCTGTGGGCTATACAAGGTATTGCAAGTTATTGCAATTATAGCCAATTTTAAGCCTCATGTTTTTTCTGCATTTTCTTTTTTTATTCATGTTTATCTCTGTTACTTCATGAAATACACCGTTTTGAAACACCATATGCTTTTATTCACATGAAATGCATTTATCGGACAACTCAAACAGCTAGCAAGCTATGGAAATCGAAGATTCACGTCATAAACTGACAACTGTGTCATTAGTTTTTTGTTGACAGTCCAACAATAATTAGTGAATAATGGAACGCCAAACCAGAAATTTAACTCGTGATGAATGTGTTGAGGCAGCTACATTACATGGTGAAGGGTGAAGTTACAACCGCATAGCTGGAAGGTTGGGAGTGTCTCACACAACTATAGCGAGAGCAATTCAAAGGTACGCCGAAACAGGAGAACATTCCAGACGGGCCGGTCAAGGTAGATCTCGTGTTACCTCTGCTATCCAGGATCGCTTTTTAGGAGTAAATGCTGTAAGACAACGATTTATAACTGCAACACATTTAAGAGCACAACTTCAAGACGCAGGTGGTCCGCTCATATGCGTTCAAACTGTACGCCGACGACTGAGGGAGGCAAATTTAAGACCCAGGATTGCTGCTCGAGGACCCGCATTAACAGTAGATCATCGAAGAGCCAGATTGAATTTTGCCAATGAGCATGTTAATTGGATGGAAGCAGATTGGGAACGTATTCTTTGGACTGATGAGTCAAGGTTCAGTTTGTATAATTGTGACAGACGTAATCGCGTCTACCGAAGACCCGATGAGCGATACAGTCAATGCAATTTTTTGCACACAACTTTATATGGAGGTGGATCCGTCATGGTGTGGGGCGGAATATCTTTGACTGGGCGAACGGACTTAGTAACTGTGAATGGAAATCTCAATTCTGACAGATACATCACAGACATTCTTGAAGTACATGTTTTGCCTTATGCCCCCTATATAGGACCCAATTTTTTACTTATGCAAGACAATGCGCGTCCCCACACGAGTCTTATCGTGAGAAATTATCTTGAAGAAGTAGGAATTGATCACATAGACTGGCCAGCCCGTAGCCCCGACCTTAACCCCATTGAACATGTTTGGGATTTTATCGGTCGGCGGTTACGAAGTGAGGGACGACAACCCCAAAATTTACAAGAATTGGAAGGACGCCTAATCGAATTATGGAATGGCCTAGATCAGAACCTAATCAGAACTTTGGTTTTAAGTATGAACCAAAGATGTCGGAAGGTCATTCGCGGAAGGGGTGGAAACACCAGATACTAATTCTCTATTTACTTTTGTTTTGTTTCCTGTTATTCGTTGTTTTATTGATTAAAGCAATCCATTTTTCTAGGTATGTTTTTTGAGTTTTTGTCCTTTTAAGACCTTTTTCTCTTCTAAAACACCTTGCATCTCTCAATAAATTATAAGATATCAAGGAAAACAGAACGCAAAATGAGGCATTGAACCAGTATAATGAGTAATAAATAATGAGCACTTGACAAAAAAGAAAGTTAATAAATTTAATAAAAATCACGTCAACTCAAAAATTGGATATTTTATGAAGTAACAGAGATAAAAAAATGAATAAAAAAAGAAAATGTGGAAAAAACATGAGGCTTTAAATTGGCTATAATTGCAATAACTTGCAATCCCTTGTATAGCCCACAGGACGTTTTGAAATTTCGGAAAAAAACATAACATTTTTATAACACCTGGTATAATATCAAAATCATTCGTTTTACCAAAACAACTGAGACAGTGATATTCCTAAGAGAAAAACCTACAATTTGAAAAAAAAAATCGACCAAAACGAACAAAAATTGTCGAAAATACATAACGTCAAATTTGAGTTAACTTTTTGGTTGTGCGTTAAATAAGTTGCGCAGTGTATTTTAGGGAGAGTGGTATTTATTTGCATTCCGACGGACTAAGTACACAAACTATAACAATAAATAAGAGAAAGATCAGATCAGTTTTATCAAGAAGACAAAAGAAAAGCCTTTTTTGTGTGTACTTGGGAGCCATGACACAGATTGTGAAATTTTAATAACTATTTCTACAATACTCTGGCTCAAAGTTTTAAGGGGGCCTAAGAAGAGCTAAGGTATGTAACAACTAACTCTCGTCTTTGTTTTGATATAAATTTCATATGTGAAGTACTGAAACACGGCACGTTTTCAGGCCTCTTATTCTTGTTATCTTCACTTGCACGATTGACACCAGTGGCACTTGGCAAAAGGCAGTGAACATTGCACAGTGGAGGCAACCACTAGTTTCGTCTGTTGATTAGACTTTGGGTAACTTGCTGTAAAGTTTGATATCCGTGGGGCGCAGCCTTTAATTAATCCTGAAGTGAGCTGTGGTGGATCAGAGAAGGCTTTTGAGCAAGCGTTTGCTTTGCATAGAGTGAGTACATCGGAGCCCCTCAAGCCTGGGCATTGGTCCTCCAGCAGGATTCATCCGAGTGGTATCCGAAAACAGTTATAGACGGTTTGTGTACTTGGTTCCGACCGTAAGTACCACTTTCTCTATTAAGGTAGCGTTGTGGGGGACAGCGCAAAGCAAAAATGGACTGATCGACTGACACTCCCCCTCCATACCTACTCGTCTTAATACTCGTTCGGGGCAAAAACATGTGACACTAAATAGGTTTTGCAGGCAATGTCACAGAGGCCGGCTGCTCGTCTTTACGGAAGCGGTCGTGAGTTCGGAATTCGTATTTAAAGTAAACTCCGGACAATTTAATTCTTCTCTGCGCATAAGTAAACCAGCCCAGGCGCCATCCGATTTTAGTGAAATCGGCAAAACCAAATTGATAAATGAAAACACAGCTGGCAAGATATGTGGCAGGTGCAAATAAAACACACTGTATCCGAATTCAAGTATAATAATATATAAATGTAAAAATATGTAAATGGGTATAGAGATATATGAATAAAGGTATTTGTAAATATAAATACAAATAAAGGTAAATGTAACACGGACAAATAATGTGTCACAGCACTGTGTGACACAGCGAAATCACAATTTGGAACAACCAAGACAGTGTGTGAAGATCTGTGGTGACAGATGAGTTTGACACTAATATTAACCTACAAATGCCTTCAAGTCGCGCTCTTTTGCAATGTACAACAGAGACAAGTTGATATCTAATATAAATGGTGATCTTACTTGTAATAATGAAACCTACAATACTAATACAATATACTACCTAGGAAAGTAGGTAGTGATCAGGCCACCGATCAAAAAATGACCAAATAAAGAAGCTAAAGGCACACCATCTAAATTTTAGTTTTTACAGGTATAATGCCCTTACGAACAGCTGTCCCTAAGTTTACAAAACAAAAAATTATGAAATAATCACAAACGCAAAGCTTACGGTAAGAGGTATGACTAAAGTTACAAGGATTTTATCACCACCCATACACTTTGTCCTGGAAGTGTCGTGACCATAACGTGATACAAAGGTGTCCTCCACAGCGCTATCATAAATAAAGAAAGTGGTACTCACAGTTGGGACTAAGTACACAAACCGTCTTTGACCGCTCTCGGATATCACTAGAGAATACTGCTAGCGAACCAATGTCCAACTTTGAGGGGCTCCGATACACTCTGTGAAGGGTAAAGGTGGCTTACAGGCTTCTCTGACCCACCGCAGCTCTCTTCAGGTCTAACTAAAGGCTGCGCCTCATGGACCTCAAACTTTATAACAAGCTGCTCGAAATAGCAAAAATAGATGAAACCAGTGGTTGAGTGCACCGTACAATGCTCGCTGCTTTTGTCAAGTGTTACTAGAGTCAATTTTGGCGTGAAGAAAGTAAGGACAAACAGTAAGAGACGAGAGGCCTGAAAATGTTCCGTTTTTCAGTCTCTCACATATGAAATTTATATCAAAACAAAGAGGAGATATTAGTTGTTACATACCTTAGCTCTTATTAGGCCTTATACTTTGAGCCAGAATAATGTAGAAAATAGCTGTTAAAATTCACTATCCTGTCATGGCTTCCAATTATACACAAAAAAAAGGACTTCTTTTTGTCTCCTTGATAAAACTGATCTGATTAGCCAAATTGAAGTAATTAAAATTACTAGATTTCTTACTTCAAGCAGTTGTTAATGAAGTAAATTTTCAAACAACCCCTCTCTTATTTATTGTTATAATTTGTGTACTTAGTCTGTCTGTGTGAATAAATACCACTCCTTAAATTAATAGCTGTAAAATATGCTAAAACCAAATACAGTGGCCTTGAGGGTATTTACCGGCGTGACAAAGGCAATTAATATATATAGGTAAGTGCATACAGGGTGCTGAAATTATGACTGTTACAAACAACATAAGTCAAGGACTAATGTTGTTTTTGCCACGAACATAGGACTTAGGACATGTGACTTTGCATTATGTATGTAAGGGTAAATGGGACTTGTGTCATTTTTATACGGAACGTGTGCCTTCTAATGAAAATTCGTTTCGAGGTAAAAGTGAATATCGTAAAAAAGTGACTAATGTCGTTTTTGAAACGAGCGATTCAATTATTATATATGGCACTTTATAAATAAATGAAATCTACAGTTTAAACTGTACTGTACTTGTAAAACCGAGCCTAAGAAATAGTTTCTCATAGCTCAGGCAAATCTTGGTTTTTGAGTGAAGCGTTTCCGAACATTTATTTTTAAGCGGTAATCGATAGCTCTTTTAGTGTAGAATGGAAATCCAAAAGTCCCAAAAAATCGCATGTGAGCTAAAGTCGCCATTTTGAAAAACATGGCTGCCAGCGCCTTTTCTTTAAACGATCACATTCCAGTCACCGTTTATCCGTTTTGCTACTTCTTTTTTTTGTTTTATTCCTCATGTTGAGTACAATAAAAAGTTTCATTGGATCAATAACGAAAAAATCACAAATAACGGCCAAAAAAAAAATAAAAACTAATCTTCATACGTTTATTGTATACATTGTAGTTACAATAAACAAAAACTAATAAAAAATGTGAAATAGCAAAAAGATATGGAGGAAAACTCCTGTTTGGTTGGGATCGTAAAATCAGGCGTTTTAAATACATAGGTATTGGTATAATTGTTGTAAAAAGTTATATAAATTTAAACATCTAAATTGCCTTATTCAATAACGCACGCATATTTACACTCAATCCCATGACAGTTTTGGCACATGGAACTGCAGCGTCCGACTTCCGAGCATACGCATTTATTTTGGCATCCGTTTCCATAGTTATAGTATATATAGTGTAATGTAACCAACCCGGGTCGGTTCAACATAATAATCAGAGAATCACATGGCCGGGGTACGTGATCGTCAAAAGGACAAATACCTACCCTACGTTGTATTTAATTTAAATTAACCCTGTCCGAGATGCACTGGTTACTAACGAAAAGCGGGAGTTTTGAGATGAAAAAGAAAAGACTAAGCATTTTAATACACCTACTGATTTATTTAAACAGGTATTCAATTGATGAACAATATAAAATATGTATATGCCGTACTCAGCCTTGAATTCACGAGGGGAAAGAGCACGGCAGAGAAACCCTCGATCTCTATTCAAAAGTCGCAATAATGCTGTTGGACATTTAAGTGAAAGTAAAATGAAAACTTACCAGGTTTCCCATACTTGTGTTTTAACCTACAATCATTCTTAAGATACAAAACTGAAGAGTTTGTTGTTAGTTAGCCGACGTTCGTCAGAAGGTACTGAGGTCCCATACGGGAGGCAACTCAGCTCGTAGTCGTAAGGTTTTGGTGCAAAAACGAAGGTCCCATACGGGAGGCAACTAGGGTGTTCGCCCAGGCACGGGGGAAAAGTGTTAATAAATTCAACAAGGCACAAACATTCATCATCTCATACAATAAGCGGCAATTAAGTCACTGTTATAAGCAAAACCCACAAGTTTGAAAAACCTACTCGTAGTCAGAAATGGAACAAAAAGTCAACAACATTACTTAGATCGAATAAAACAAAATAAAATAATCTTAAATCTGAATGAGCTGAACACACTAAATAAACAAGTAAAATGTTCATAGTTTATGCATAACCTATAATTACTTATACACTGCGCAACTTATTTAACGCACAACCAAAAAGTTAACTCAAATTTGACGTTATGTATTTTTGACAATTTTTGTTCGTTTTGGTCGATTTTTTTTCAAATTGTAGGTTTTTCTCTTAGGAATATCACTGTCTTAGTTGTTTTGGTAAAACGAATGATTTTGATATTATACCAGGTGCTATAAAAATGTTGTTTTTTCCCGAAATTTCAAAACGTCCTGTGGGCTATACAAGGTGGCTATACAATTGCAAGTTATTGCAATTATAGCCAATTTAAAGCCTCATGTTTTTTCTACATTTTCTTTTTTTATTCATTTGTTTATCTCTGTTACTTCATGAAATACACCGTTTTGAAACACCATATGCTTTTATTCACATGAAATGCATTTATCGGACAACTCAAACAGCTAGCAAGCTATGGATATCCAGAAATTTAACTCGTGATGAATGTGTTGAGGCAGCTACATTACATGGTGAAGGGTGGAGTTACAACCGCATAGCTGGAAGGTTGGGAGTGTCTCACACAACTATAGCGAGAGCAATTCAAAGGTACGCGGAAACAGGAGAACATTCCAGACGGGCCGGTCAAGGTAGATCTCGTGGTACCTCTGCTATCCAGGATTGCTTTTTAAGAGTAAATGCTGATAGACAACGATTTATAACTGCAACACATTTAAGAGCACAACTTCAAGACGCAGGTGGTCCACTCATATGCGTTCAAACTGTACGCCGACAACTGAGGGAAGCAAATTTAAGACCCAGGATTGCTGCTCGAGGACCCGCATTAACAGTAGATCATCGAAGAGCCAGATTGAATTTTGCCAATGAGCATGTTAATTGGATGGAAGCAGATTGGGAACGTATTCTTTGGACTGATGAGTCAAGGTTCAGTTTATATATATTGAGACAGACGTAATCGCGTCTACCGAAGACCCGATGAGGGATACAGTCAATGCAATTTTTTGCACACAACTTTCTATGGAGGTGGATCCGTCATGGTGTGGGGCGGAATATCTTTGACTGGGCGAACGGACTTGGTAACTGTGAATGGAAATCTCAATTCTGACAGATACATCACAGACATTCTTGAAGCACATGTTTTGCCTTATGCCCCCTATATAGGACCCAATTTTTTACTTATGCAAGACAATGCGCGTCCCCACACGAGTCTTATCGTGAGAAATTATCTTGAAGAAGTAGGAATTGATCACATAGACTGGCCAGCCCGTAGCCCCGACCTTAACCCCATTGAACATGTTTGGGATTTTACCGGTCGGCGGTTACGAAGTGAGGAACGACAACCCCAAAATTTACAAGAATTGGAAGGACGCCTAGTCGAATTATGGAATGGCCTAGATCAGAACTTTGGTTTTAAGTGTGAACCAAAGATGTCGGGAGGTCATTCGCGGAAGGGGTGGAATCACCATATACTAATTCTCTATTTACTTTTGTTTTGTTTCCTGTTATTCGTTGTTTTATTGATTAAAGCAATCCATTTTTCTAGGTATGTTTTTTGAGTTTTTGTCCTTTTAAGACCTTTTTCTCTTCTAAAACACCTTGCATCTCTCAATAAATTATAAGATATCAAGGAAAACAGAATGCAAAATGAGGCATTGAACCAGTATAATGAGTAATAAATAATGAGCACTTGACAAAAAAGAAAGTTAATAAATTTAATAAAAATCACGTCAACTCAAAAATTGGATATTTTATGAAGTAACAGAGATAAACAAATGAATAAAAAAAGAAAATGTAGAAAAAACATGAGGCTTTAAATTGGCTATAATTGCAATAACTTGCAATACCTTGTATAGCCCACAGGACGTTTTGAAATTACGGAAAAAAACATAACATTTTTATAGCACCTGGTATAATATCAAAATCATTCATTTTACCAAAACAACTAAGACAGTGATATTCCTAAGAGAAAAACCTACAATTTGAAAAAAAAATCGACCAAAACGAACAAAAATTGTCGAAAATACATAACGTCAAATTTGAGTTAACTTTTTGGTTGTGCGTTAAATAAGTTGCGAAGTGTAGTTCAAAAATAAAATATAACATGCACAATTTTAATAAAATGATGGCGATAATTCTCTAGATAACATATTTAGATACAGATTAATTATATTTACTAACCTGGGAAATTTGACGTCAAACACTAGTCACTCGCACTTATCCCGACTTATCTAAATCACCCCGCACCACGTCTTTCCTAGTGCGTGCTTATACCCTAACCACTTGCTATTTAAAAATCGGTATCCCGTCTTTAAACAAAACAGAGGTCACGACATCGCAAGTTTCATTAACTAAATGGGGGAAGGTTCCATTGCAATAGTATATACCAGGTGACACAGGAGACATGTAACGCTCTGTAACTTTACTATTTAAAAAGTTAAAATTTTCAACTTTGGGAGAGTTGTATATTACATAATTGTCCTTTTTTTGAGCATATCAAACATTTCCTTAAACTTCCGGAAGTGACGCAAACTTTGTTATTTTAAATGGTACCCGGTATATTTTTTTTGCCCATCTGATTCGTCTTTAAATTCTCTTTTCAACCATGTATCGCACCATGGCATTTGTTTTTAAACTGACAGTTAATAATCATTTTATTGTATTAAGCATAGGTGGCCATGATATGAACCTTGGCAGATATTGATGCTTAGTGTGCCGTGATATCGAAAGACTTCTGGTACCCAACTTTGTGTCTCTTATTTTTTTCGGCATAATCAGTAGCTGATCAGACTAACTAGATCTTTCTTATTTAAAAGAAAGAATCTCTAAACAACCAACGATATTATAAAAACTAAGAACTCCATTTTTTTATTTGACCTACTTAAGAAATACTTATTTATCTTTTATTTTCGGCCATTACAATTGCTGTACCTATCCCGTTTTGCTTTCTTCATTAAAATTAGTATCGACAATTATTGCATAGTAATGAACATTGTTACTACCTACTGTAACAAAAATATTTAGTTAGGCAGGCGGTGGAAACAAAATAAAAGAAGGTAAAAGGAATTATTTAATAAATAAAAAACATTTGAAAAAAATTATAAACAACCATTACACTAAGGAATACATTTTTATATCGAAGGAATGAAATTAAAATAAAAGATTTACTGAAACACTAAATACAAAAAATATTTTTTACTCTAGGTGCTCAAAATTTTGTCCGTTATTATCTTTGTACAATCGAGTTCTTGTGACGGTAGCTCTAATCTAACTGTAATTCAGTAATCCCATTAATGGCTCTTCTGACTCATTTCCATGTCTTCTCGGTTTGTTGGTGGAGTCCTATAAACTTTTTTCCTTGAGGTGGCCCCATATGAAAAAATCGAGCGGCGTAAGGTCCGGTGACCTTGCAGGCCATCTTACGGGTCCATTTGTTCCCATCCAGTTATCTCCAAACCTTTCATTTAGGTAAACTACTACTCTGCAGTTATGTGGTGGAGCCCCATCCTGTTGAAACATTATTGGGTCAACATTAAGTGGCAGTTCTTCCACAAAATCTTCGATCTGGTTTTGCAAAAATTCCAAATATCTTTCTCCATTTAATGGTCCCTTAAAAATTATTGGCCCAATAATTCTTCTGCCACGTACCCCCAACCATACATTAAAACTAAATCGCTCCTAATATGCACTTTCTTTCATAATTCTGGGATTTTCCTGTGCTTTATGAAAATTATTGTCCACATTGTGTCTGTTGAAAAACCAATTACAATAGTCGAATCTTCTTTGAAAATAATTTTCGTATAAATGCTGGTGTATTTGGTACTTGTATGATTTAAATTTATGTTTCCTCAAAATGCGTCGAGCTGATTCCCGATTTACACCGGTTTGGTCCTCAATATGTCTTATCGAAATTGTGGGATCTGCCTCGACAATTGCCAATACATTGATTTCCGATTCATCATCGATAATAAAATTATTTCCAGGTTAACATTAACATTTGGTTCTCTTCTGAATTGCTGTTCAACTCTTCCAAAATAGTTGTAAGGTGGATGATTTCTTTTGGGAAATCTTTCTTCATATATCTGAGCAGCCTATCTGCTATTTTTTTTACATTCGCCATAGATTAATAGCATATCTACTTTTTCATTTCTTGAATACATGATAAAAATACTATTTAAAACGCGCTAACTTAGGTATAATTTAACAATAAATACTTAAATTGTTGTCAAGTAAACAATTCTTAATTTTCAAACCAAAATGAAATTTCTTTTTTCATTTTATTTTGTTTCCATGGCCTGCCTAACTAAATATTTTTGTTACGGTAGGTAGTAACAATGTTCATTACTATGCAATAATTATCGTTACTAATTTTAATGAAGAAAGCAAAATTGGATAGGTACAGCAATTGTAATGGCCGAAAATAAAAGATAAATAAGTATTTCTTAAGTAGGTCAAATAAAAAAATGGAGTTCCTATCTTAGTTTTTATAATATCGTTGGTTGTTTAGAGATTTTTTCTTTTAAATAAGAAAGATCTAGTTAGTCTGTTCAGCTACTGATTTTGCCCAAAAAAATATGAGACACAAAGTTGGGTACCAGAAGTCTTTCGATATCACGGCACACTAAGCTTCAATATCTGCCAAGGTTCATATCATGGCCACCTATGCTTAATACAATAAAATGATTATTAACTGTGTCAGTTTAAAAACAAATGCCATGGTGCGCTACATGGTTGAAAAGAGAATTTAAAGACGAATCAGATGGGCAAAAAAATATACAGGGTACCATTTAAAATAACAAAGTTTGCGTCACTTCCGCTTAAACCGGAAGTTTAAGGAAATGTTTGATATGCTCAAAAAAAGGAAAATTATGTAATATACAACTCTCCCAAAGTTGAAAATTTTAACTTTTTAAATAGTAAAGTTACAGAGCGTTACTACATGTCTCCTGTGTCACCTGGTATATATAGTATATACCATAGTTATAGTAATTCGCTCCCCAAAATGTCGTAATTTTTCTTTTAACCATCGAGGTACGTAAAGTTCAGTACTATTAGCAAATTCTTTATTTTTTTCCATTAAATGCGAAAGGGAAAATTTACACCCGTAACTGTTTTCCATATACTCGCATAATTTTAGAAATGCGCCATGTTTTTCACTACGTTCTTGTTGCGGCTTAGAGCAACTTGGAGCATCGCGAATTAGGATTTGGTAACAATTCAAATGATATTTTCCTTCAGCAGCTACTAAATCTATAATGTTTCCTAAACGAAGTAATATTTGTCGTCCTAGCTCGTCACTCCTGTCGGTGACCTTTCGAGTCTCTTGTCTATATTGCTTTGGCTTCTTTTTTTCTTTTTCAAAGCATATGATTCTCCACAGAATAAGCAACTTGTCTTGAAATCAAGTGGTTTAAACAACGACCTCAATAACGGTTCGTTCGGAATCTTGATCTAAAGGATTTTCTATTATTTTTCTCACATATTCCTCACAAGTGTACTTCTTAAGACATGTAACATGAACCTGAATACAAAAATTAGGATTTCCTTATATGTTTATTTATTTACTAATTTATTTATTTACCTTAATGCCTTTTGAGTTTTTCAATTCTTCGCCTATATCGTCCCCTTTCTTTTTACTCGCAAGTATAATCGATTGCAATCCTTTTGCTCCCACAATAACCACTTTACTGTCCCTTAATGCCTTCTTACAAAACAGGCAAATATTTATAGCGTCCATTTTCCTATTATGCAATTGTTACTGGGTTTAAAATAAAAAAGTTCGTTTTACTTTTTGCTACAAACCGTATACTAACCGTAACTAATATCAATATCATTCATCATATAATAATTTTAAAAAACTGATAAATCTATTTTACTTTGTTTAAACTAAAAAACACTATCAAGATATACGACAATTTTAGTTTTACTTGGCAGAAACAAAACAAAATATGCACGACGGCGACGCGCCAAACGTTTCAGAACTGAACAAAACCTTGATAACTCAGTGGAAACAGCAGACAAGAAACATATGTAGTGGGGGTGAACATGTAGTGGGAGTCAACAGCGCAGTCTGTCTGTCTGTTCTGTCCTGCTGGATGTGTACCTCCATGCATGATAAGCGATATCTTCAGTAATGTTTGAGCTACAAAGGCGCACAAAAAAGCAGAACAGAGCAAATTTCCTATCCTATAACTTTTATCTAAGTTTTTTTGCTACTTTTTATTGTTTATTATTTATTGCAGTCAGTACCCACAATTTAATCAAAAAACTTAAGAAAAAATAGTTTTTATTTTTTTCTTCTGTTATTTGTGATTTTTTCGTTATTGATCTAATGAAACTTTTTATTGTACTCAACATGACGAATAAAACAAAAAAAAGAAGTTGCAAATCGGATAAACGGTGACTGAAATATCATCGTTTAAAGAAAAGGCCCCGGCGGTCATGTTCAAAATCGCGACCTTAGCTCACATGCGATTTTTTGAGACTTTTGGATTTCCATTCTACACGAAAAGAGCTATCGATTACCGCTTAGAAATAAATGTTGGGAAACACTTCACTCAAAGTGGTATAATTGTAGAAATTTGCCTGGACTATCAGTATTAATGAAGGTAT
>CAXKVY010000948.1:0-11364 GCA_964058915.1 Tetropium fuscum | reverse complement strand
GGGAAGACAACTGGAAAAGTGAACCAACAGACCAGGAAGTCAAACTCTTTACACTGAAAGAACTGGAAGCTGCAGCTGCAAACATAAAACGCGGCAAAGCCCCTGGACCTGACCAAATTCCACCAGAAGCTGTCAAAATAACTGTAGAATGCATACCAAACTGGACGCTGGAAGTTATGAATAACCTCCTCCCCAAACAAGAATGCTCCTCCGAGTGGCCACTGCGTACAGAACAGTATCTGGAGTGGCGCTGCAGGTAATAACGGGAATGATACCAATTGATATATTTATCAGGGAGAGAGCCTACACACACGACCACAGACAAGAGGAGATGAGGGAAGTCAAAGAGCGAGCCAGGGAGAACTCGATGAAGACATGGCAAGAGAGATGGAGAAACGAGACACAGAGAGCACAGTGGACAAAGCGACTAATTCCTGATGTTATAGAGTGGACAAAGTGCACTCACAGAACGGGGGACTATCACCTAACCCAAGTGCTCTCAGGACATGGATCTTTCAGATCCTTCGCGAAACAGATCAAGAAAGATCACCCTGACGCATGTATGTATTGTGGACAAGACTACACGGCACAGCACACAATCCTCAAATGGACGGAAATTAGAGATAGAACTAACCAAGAAATGGGCAGGGAACTAACACCGGAAACCCTGGTCCCGACTATGATTGCTTCAGAAATAGCATGGAAAAGCATTCTCAACATGTCCAAAAATATAATGAGTGCAAAAGAATAGGAAGAGTTGGATAGACAGAAAAGAGGAAGAAGGGTAAACTAGGCAACCAAGCTGCATCTGACGATAAATCTAACGATGGTTCCAGGTGCAGCATAGGCGATTGGAAGGTTTTTAGTGGGTAAAGAGCACAAGAACAACACGTGCTGGAGTCCCACAGTGCCAGAAATGGCATGCGTAAAGCATTTTCCTTGCAAAAAAAAATAATATCCGTACTTTGATTTTTTCACATACCTGTAAAAAAAATACAAATATCTCATTTTCTTGCTCAAGTGGTCCAGGGAAGAGGATCACCTTTGAGTCCCTTGATACCCCAGGAGAGTCCACGGAGAGGCTGGGAGAGGGTTTTCAAACAATATACTAGGCCTTCCGAAACTTGAATGGGACTAAAAATTATGAAATTTTGTTAAAAATCGTGTAACTTGAAAAATTGGCCAAATTTTGAAAATCTGTATCACAGAAACTATTGGCCGTACAATAACCACTGATGTCTCATATTATTGAAATCTAATATACTTCAAAAAATATTATGACGATGAATATAATGAAATATAATAAAAAACCAGTCCTTCCGAGTTAAAATCGACAGAAACTGTAAAAAAGGTCAATCAATGCGAGATTTTCTTGATTTGTGACAATGACCCGAGGTAGAAAACTTGGATTTAATATTGCATTTCCATCATTAATACCAGAAAAGCAAACATACCTGATTTGATGCATCGCTCAATGTATAATCTGATTGGAGTATTGCCAGCGGTCGAAGACGTGGTTTGCAACTAAGGAATTGCCAAAGTCAGGGGATCAATTTTTAAATCAATTTACTTAGTTGCTCCATCACATGCAAAACCGTATGTTCAGAGACGGAAAAAACCGCAGCAGATTAAACCGAAACTGTGAAATTTCGCATTGGCGAGTGTTTTTATGCTTACGTAATATTAGCGTTTGGTAGTTACTGATTATACATCATGTACAAAGATAATTATAATAAGGGGAAATGTATTTGCTATACGACTCGAAGAAAGCGCAGTGTTTCTTTATCATTGTATCATAAAGGTAATCTGATGAATTTGTTAAATTAGTATTCTACTATTACTATGATATTTATTTTTCTTCAGTTTAAAATTTAAAAATCTTGAGTCCATAATTTCGAGAATCACGAATGGCAAAATCATTGTGATTGATTGTACTGTGTGTATATTATGAGTTATAATATCACAAGAGAGTGAGAATACCTAAATTTAAAACAATTTGACAGGTTTTCGATTTTGTTGCCAGGCTATTGCAATACGAAAGCCCCAAAGTTGTTATTGCTCGAGTTACCATTGCCGCATAGCAGCACGTTTTTGAAAATATCTCGATAATATTTTTCTAATTTATCGAACTCTCGTGTGGTATTTCCATAAATTAGTTATTGATATCCCATATTTATTTATATCATAAACACTTTTTCTATATAATAGTTTACACGCATTGTCGTTGATTTTCTTATTGCTTATACTCAAATCAAAAATAAACCTCAGTCAATAAAAGCAAAATATTTCAAAATATCCTCTCGGCAATAGTATCAGCAGATACCCCCACTATAATAATATGATTGGTCTGAGCGCACATAAATGGCTTAAATTGAAAGTTTCTATTGGTAATCAGAAAAAATAATCTACTTAATCTATATGACCGCTATTATAATAGTGCTTACATATCTGTGCTACAATAGTAATAAGTACCATATAAAAATATAACGAAAATAAGGTCATCGTGGCAGTATCGGAATGGAAACAAATAAAATCAGATCAAGTGCACTATGCACAAGGTCATCATTATCACTCTCATAGTCGTATCTCCCTAAATATTGAGTGTTTAATATCTACGAATACGGAATAGATGAATACGAAACAGATGTCAAAATCTAGTGGAAAGATTAAGTTAGGAACCTAAAAGTAATTTAAGGCAACAACAGTAGTTGAGAGTACATATATATATATATATATATATATATATATATATATATATATATATATATATATATATATATATATATATATATATATATATATATATATATATATATATATATATATATATATATATATATATATATATATATATATATATATATATATATATATATATAAAATGTTCTGTATCGTCGCAATAATGTACGGCAAAGTATAGAGCACTATGAATCATTGTTTTTAAAGGATGTGTTAATGTATTAAATTAGTTATTGGGTACCTTTAAAAGTGATTGTTCACATTGTAGGTATTGTCTATTCGTAATTTCATTATCATGGGAATGGTAATTACATCATTTCCCTCTTACTTAAATTCTTTAAATACCTGCATATATATTTGTCTTCAATTACTAAATATTAAAATAATATTAAAATAACATGACCGACTGCTAATATATATATATATATATATATATATATATATATATATATATATATATATATATATATATATATATATATATATATATATATATATATATATATATATATATATATATATATATATATATATATATATATATATATATATATATATATATATATATATATATATATATATATATATATATATATATATATATATATATATATATATATATATATATATATATATATATATATATATATATATATATATATATATATATATATATACATATATATATATATATATATATATATATATATATATATATATATATATATATATATATATATATATATATATATATATATATATATATATATATATATATATATATATATATATATATACACTGAGCTCGTAAAGTTTGGAATAAATTCAATGAATCGTTATTGAAGGATTTTTACAGGAAATCCTCGGACACGTCAACTTTATTTTATAAAATGTCACTTTTTTCAGCCATCGATTTTTTTTTGTTTTGTTCGTTTTTGAGCTATGACGTCATCGACAATTTTTTTAAATGACAACCCATATTTTTTTTCACGGATTTCGATAGAGCACATTTTTCTGAGTGCGAATATGTCAAAAACATAGTACCTTTAACAATAAAGTGTTCGAGATATTCGGTTGCAAAGTTTTAAGAATGAATTATACAAGCGATGACCAAATGCTAATCATTTATCAAGAAAGCGCAGGAAAAACAACAGTTTTGACAGTTGTCACAATTTTGAAGTTTTTCCTCGCAAGTTTGTGTTTTAATCAGTTGAATAATATCATTAAGTAAGTTGATTAATCATTATTCCATCATAATTCATTTTATTTAAAAATGGTCCGTCGTTTGAGTGAAAGGGAAAGAATCGAAATTTTAATGATGATCGGTTACGGGGACAGAGCTCGCACACAAGTAGAAGTTTGCCGTTTATTTAACAACAAATATCCAAACAGAGAACCAATTACACAGTCCACCGTTAGCAAAATAGAACAAAAGTTTTTAGAAGTGGGTCATACGAGAGATCGCCCTAGAACGGGTCGTCCACCAGTGCAACAAGATGTTAAATTGAATGTTCTACTAGAGCTTCAAGAAAATCCCCATTTACCCACCCGCCAAGTGGCGGCAAACAACGGAATAGTTCAAAGCTCCGTCTTGAAATATTTGAAATTGAACAAATGGCATCCGTATAAAGTGGTTTTGGTCCAAGAGTTAAACGAAGATGATCCTGACCGTAGGTTACAGTTTTGCCAAACCATGTTGCAACGCCTGATTGATGACGACGGATTTTTACGCAATATTGTTTTTTCTGATGAGGCTACCTTTTATCTCGACGGCACAGTTAACCGGCAAAACTGTAGATATTGGTCTCCTGAAAATCCACACTGGAAAATGGAAACTCGTAGTCAGTTTCCACAAAAAGTTAACGTTTGGGCTGGTATTGTAGGTAATCGTATTTTGGGCCCATTTTTCTTTGAAGGCGTATTAACAGGTGAAATATATTTAGAATTTTTAAGAGACGACTTAGTCCCTGCACTTGCGGTACTTTACCCAAATGACGTAGATCCAGATCTGCCCCATCACACGATATGGTACCAACAAGACGGTGCACCACCCCATTTTGCAGTGATCGGTCGCGATTATTTAAACCATGTATTTCCTAACCATTGGATTGGTCGCAGGGGAACTATCGAATGGCCCCCTAGATCTCCAGATCTCACTCCCCTAGACTACTTTTTATGGGGCTATTTAAAGAGCAACGTCTATTTCAATAGACCAAATACCATCGAAGAATTAAAGGACAGAATTCGCAATGAAATTCGAACCATTCAACCCGATACTGTTGGTAAGGTTCTGCAGGAGTTTCAGTGGCGGATGGGATATTGCCAGGAAGTGAATGGAGGTCACTTTGAAAATTTACTCTGATTTTATTTTTTACTTTAATTATTTATCATTTATTTGTTAAAATATTTTTTATTTGTTTAAATTGTTGTTAAAAAATTAAACAGATTACTCCCAAATCTTTCAAAATGTTCGATAAGCTACCAAAATAAATAATATTACTCCTTAATCTTTTAAAATGTAATAAGCTATAAGCTATTAGAATCAATAAGCTATTAAAAATCATGACCCGCCCGATAGCTTATGCATGGTGCCATGGTACATTTTATAAACTTTGCAACCGAATATCTCGAAAACTTTAATGTTAAAGGTACTATGTTTTTGACATATTCGCACTCAGAAAAATGTGCTCTATCGAAATCCGTGAAAAAAAATATGGGTTGTCATTTAAAAAAATTGTCGATGACGTCATAGCTCAAAAACGAACAAAACAAAAAAAAAATCGATGGCTGAAAAAAGTGACATTTTATAAAATAAGGTTGACGTGTCCGAGGATTTCCTGTGAAAATCCTTCAATAACGATTAATTGAATTTATTCCAAACTTTACGAGCTCAGTGTATATATATATATATATATATATATATATATATATATATATATATATATATATATATATATATATATATATATATATATATATATTAGCTTTGAAATTCTTTGCTATTCATATTTTTTGGTGAAAAGTAATCTTGGGTTTGTAGCATTTCATTACATAGAGAAAGGAATTACATAGAGAAAAGGAAAGGAAAGGAAAAATCCAATTTTCACCCTGGATATATTCATTAGCTTTGATGAAATGATAGAAATGATATAAATGATATAAATATTTAATATAATGATATCAAGTATAAATGATCAATGGAACAAATCGTATACTGCTCTGAAGATCCTCAATAAAGGTGAAAGAACTTGTACAAGAAGCTTATTAGCTTTGAAATTCTTTGCTATTCATATTTGTTTTGTGAAAATTAATCTTGGGTTTGTAGCTATAATATAATATAATAGTTTATAATATGTTTATATATATATATATATATATATATATATATATATATATATATATATATATATATATATATATATATATATATATATATATATATATATATATATATATATATAAATATATAAATATATAAATATATAAATCAAAAACAAAATTACAATAATCATGAACAAAATAATAATATTGAAACTTGGGTTGAAAATATTTCAGATCCCTACAATAATCCCAAATAACGTCAATGGCATTAGAGAAGTAATTATTTGAGGGGTTTTTTAAATATCCGGCCGGTTACACCGAGTAGTTTAAAGTATTAAAATGCGGACGTACAGTATTAAGCTTTTTTGGCAGTAATTAATTAATTACTAAATGCCTAAAACACGCCTAAATGAAACGAAGGCCTAAATGAAATTATGAAATAAAAAAAATCCTAATGCATAACAAAAAAGATACAGGCCATCTTTCTGCAATCTACAATTTGTTAATATAAAAATATTAAATAGATTAACAAAAAACATTCTTTCTGCATATAAACTTATATAATTACATACATACCTACTTACTGTAAACATACATCTACATAATATTAACTTAACTAGAATTAAAGTAATATTAAAATATAAAAAAGTTCGTAGGGTTTCTTGACTGCTTATGATACTTCCCTATGATACTAATCTAGTAACCTTATGAACAATCTAGTAACCTTAAAAATTTATGAAAACTTTCATTTTTGCCTATGTCAATTATGTCATAAAATAAAATGTTTTGAAAAAGTCCCAAAAGGGGACCGAAACGAAAAGATATTTTATAATTTCTTTATAGGCTTTATCATGGGATGGTAGCAAATAAAACGACTGATTATAAAATCTTAACGTTACGTCCCTTTTTGGGCCTTTTTCAAAAGATTAGATTTTATGACATAATAGTGGAGTGGATCTGGAGAGAAATATGGATCAAAAATAGACAACTTAAATTTAAAAATTTTTCCCCAACCTATCAAATCGGTTCCTCCCATTATTTTGGCATGGTTTATGCTCACCGTGTCAATGGGGGAAGGGGGAACGATCAATTAAAAGTAAGGCAAAATGGGTTTTAATGTATATCTCGGCGGATTTGACTTTACATGAAAAAAATTGCTGTAAAAAATTAAGGGTACGACGAAACACACATGCTCATTTAAATAAAGCTGAGCGAAATTGGATAATTATGTCCCGAGATATCGCGATTCGTAGTTGCGTAGTATTATAATTATATAATATAATTATATTATATTATTTTAAAATGCCCATAACTTCATATTCAGAAGTTCAGACCGATCTTAAAAAGTCAAACGACTTTTTCTTCGTTTCCTCATGGTGTTTCCGGTATGAGGGAATCGGATGATTAGGAGGGGAGCTAGGGGACTTCAAAGTATTTACTATGCAGCAGGAGAAGGTAGTGGACTGGGGGCTAGGGTCAGGCTCTAAATCAAGTGGAATAATTTTTCTTTTATTTCCATTTTTCATTATACTAGACCACAAGTTACTATACCACATTATACTAGACAAGTTTTCAGACCACATATTACAAATACATAAGTATTATATATCTACATATACATGTACTACATATTTTTTTTACTAGTTTATTTGAGATCACAAACAATTTTTGGCAAGTCATAAAATATACAAATATATTGCTTAAAAAAACTATAAATATACATGCCACAGTCAAAATGTAAAAAACACCAACAATTCACAAATTATAAAACAAATGGTATAAAACTTATGTATTTAAAACAGATAAAAATTAAGTGATGTCCGTTGCCCAAATCATGATTCATATCATCAACAGGGCCGGATTTAGCCCAGATGCCGCCCTAGGCGCAAGTGTATCTTGCCGCCTATAGGAATTGGAGAACTTGTTAGAAATTGGAAGTTAAAAAAAATAGCGCAGGCGAAACACTTTTGGGACTAACTAAACTTTATTTTTTAAATATAACATTAAAATAAGATATTTTTTATTAAAGAAATATGAAAATATAAAAAATTATCAACAGTAAAAATATGTCTGAATCATTACATTGCTACAAGGGCGTGCCTTTTTGCAGCGAAAGCGTCGATGATGTGATTGTAATTTATGTCACACAGGATTTCACACTACATGTATAAAATGGCGCAATTGAGTCTGCTAATATCATAATCCATAATTGAACGGAAATATGACTTAATACGCTTCAGTGCTGAAAAAGAGCACTATGCAGAACAATTTGTCGCAAATGTATATAAAAAGATTGGCATCAAGTTATTTGTGATAAAAATTTAAGAAATCTTCGTGTTCGCCCCAGGCCCGGGCCCAGTCGGCCCTAAATACGGCCCTGAACATCAAGATAGCATGACTAAAATTCAGTTGTAAAAAAAATCCTCAATGGAGTAAAAGCAATGGCTAAAAAAGTGTCGTTTAACCTTATTCTTAAAATAATTGAAATTCAAATATTGCAAGTCGTTATGAACATTTATTATATATTATGATTATATTATAGTTGAAGATTCAACGTATCTTCAATCGAACTGATTAACCTAAACCGGGGCGGTCTGAGTTGCGTAGTTGCAATCCTGATAGCGTATTGGCATTTTGTACTATTATTCAGAGCAGCTGTAGGCCAACTCACGGTATAGTATGGCTTCTTGTTACGCGTCATATTATATTACAATATATACTGCGATTGAGAGCACTATGTTTTAGCGATCTGAAACGCTTTATGCAATTGATTTAAAGAATTGTAACTTCCACTACACCTACTATTACTCGGCACAAGAGGAGATTATTATTTTAAGTCGCTTGGGTTTTAACTAGCATTTTGTGGCCACATTTTTATATAAAATTTTTTCATAAAATCGTCACAGAAATCGCGTCTTAAAATATTTACATCTTATTTTGTAACCTTTCACATTGAAGAAATGAAAGACATTATTGCTAAATTGTTAAATTGTTTTAATTGTAGAAGGTACTTCAGACCCTGCCCTTTCTACGTGTTAAAAAACAAGTGTGGAACTCGTATAGAAAAAAAGTATAAATATCCTTACAAACTCATTCATATGGATTTTACTACCCTCCGATGATATCCTACAGTAATATCCCAGCAAATATCATTCAATTAATGGATAAATAATATAAAATAATAAAATAAATAGTATAAATAATATAAAATATAAATAATATAAAATAATAAATATATAAAAATACACGAATCGAATTCAAAACCTCTTACATTTTGGAAGTCGATTAAAAACAAACACAGATAAGACAAAGTGGTTTGATTTTATAAAATCGATCAATATTTATAGAATAAGAAAAATGTTTCCACTTGACTTTGAGCCTAGCCGAGCTCCCACTCCCCTCCGTTCTCCTGCTGCGTAATAAAAACTTTGAAGTCTCTAAGCTTCCCCCCGAATCTACCGATTTTGACCTAGTGGGCTGAAATTAAAGGTCGAAAGAAAAGACGTCGACTGGTAATAAAATTATTTCCCCCACCTCCTTCCCTCATACCGGAAACACCGTTTGAAAAACAGGCAAATCGTTTTTGTGCACGCTTTTGCAAGAAAAAAAAATCGCTAATGCCATCGTATAGCTTATGAAAAAACGAAGAAAGAGCCGTTTGATTTTTTAAGATCGGTTAATTTTAAGAGAAGTTATGATCATTAAAAAAAAATTGTTCATAAATTATGAATAATTTGAAGAAAAATCAATTTGATTTTGATTATATTCGCAACTACAATTCGCGATATCTCGAGAACTAATTATCCCATTTCGTTCAGCTTTAAGTAAGCGTGTGTGTTTTGTCGGACTCTTCATTTTTTATAACAACTTTTTTTTGTAAAGCAAAAAAGCGCCGAGATATGCCCTAAAAACATATTAATTCGTCAATTAAAAGCATGGTAAAATACCATGCTTTTAATTGACGGTCTCCCCCCCCCATTGACACGGCCTGCACAAACCATGCCAAAATGATGAGGGGACTTGAGTTTTCGAAAGCCAGATCCACTCCACTATAATTGATATAGGAAAAAATTACAGTTTTTATTAATTTTTAAGGTTACTAGACCGTTCGATTAGTATAGGGAAGGGCAGTCAAGAAACCCTACGAACTTATATATACGAAGGCATATTTTAATTATTACTTTAATTGTACTTTAATTTTAGTTATCGGACTCATCATCGCCTAACTGAAGCCGCTGAACCTTGAAACTTTAACAGTATTTTATGATGTAAACACCCATTAATATGAAATTATTTAAAAAATCCTTCCCTGATGAGAGGAGGAAGTTCATATATTTTTCCAAAAATGATAAAATTTTCGAGAAAATGTGTTTAATTTTTTTAAACACCAATCCCTAGGGGAATTGACTATGGTTGTGGGGATTATAGAAGTTTTTTTGGTAATAGTGAAACAAATACTGAAATTGATACTTTATTAGACGAGTAAACAGATTCTACCTAGGTATTAAAATAAAGAAATTTAATTAAGGTTTAATTTAAATGGGCATTTAGCATTAACTATGAATTATTTTAACAAAAGAAAAATTTCTGCGTAATTGTACAAAAAAAAATTTCTTACACTAATACATGTACACTGTAGACGTAGATTACTTGTAGTGGCTGCAGTGCCCGCTGCTGGCAAATGCAGGCATGACTGAATGCCGACATGTCTTCAAACCAGGGGCTCTATTCTCAACCACTCGCGTTACTAGAAACCCTTCGCAAATCGACGTCAGAGGCAATTTTTAGGACTCTTAACTCCTCGCGCCGTATGTTTTGAGAATGTTTGGTAACGTATGTATGTTGAGTAACGTCGTATGTTTTGAGTTGCCAACAATAATTATTTTAACATTTTTTCTTTGCATTTATGTTTCTTTTGTAAAATATGGACGACTTAGTGTATTTGAACTTGTTGGAAAACTTGGAAAATGCAATGGTAGATCATTTAGAAGCAAATGCTGACGTACCAAGATATACTGCAAGGGATTCTTTAATAGAATTGAGCAATGAGCAATTCAGAAAAATATTTAGATTGACTAGAAGACCTTTTTATATTTGGTATTTGTAGTTAACCATCCGTCCTAGAAGTTAACTAATAAAACACAAAACAATAAAATATACGAGATAACTAACCTCTATTGAAGTTTTCTGTTGTGATCATAGAAAATCTACCATCTATACTCTATCCAACGAGAGAATGGACTTGCTTTGCGCATCGGCGACTAAAGAGGAGGGGCTCTGTAACGAGCTACGCAGGACCGTCAT
>CAXKVY010000947.1:0-35646 GCA_964058915.1 Tetropium fuscum | reverse complement strand
AAATTATTATTATTAAATTTATGATAACGTATAATACAGAAACTAAATAATTATGCTATTCAAGGGTAATATCATAAACTCTTCTATATATCATAAATTTCTAAATTCAACAATAGAAATACATTATAGAAAACCTTAAGAAAATAAAACCAAAAAATAAATATAAAACTAATATAAACTCGAATATATCATAGCGTAATTGGCTAGAAATCGATATAGGTATAAAACCATTGTTTCTTTATTATATATATATATATATATATATATATATATATATATATATATATATATATATATATATATATATATATATATATATATATATATATATATATATATATATATATATATATATATATATATATATATATATATATATATATATATATATATATATATATATATATATATATATATATATATATATATATATATATATATATATATATATATATATATATATATATATATATATATATATATATATATATATATATATATATATATATATATATATGTAGTTCTTTTGTAGTATAGCGGCATTCTTGGGTCTGCTATATAGTTCTGTAAAAACATTCATGATCTATTCCCTCTGAAGCAAAGGTGATCAATACTTATTAAACTAATGCATTTTGAAGGCCTTAATACCATTTAAAGTTCTTTAAACGTTTTTAAGAAAAATATATTTGAAAGTGGGCTCCTGGAGAACGTCAAGTGAAGGAAACTATGATTGATCGCTTCCAACTCCATTTAGGTGTTCATTCCCTCTGGCATTCTTCTAGTGTCGTATTGATGCTAGTGGCTCAGATATGGATATTTTAAGTCCCGTTATAGAAATGCCCATGTGTAGTGTGCATGTGAACCATTTGTACATTGTTTATTTCAGCTATTTTTTTAACTAATTGAGGAGCGAAATTCACCATAAAATTCTCTCTGTTCTCGGGAAAAAAAAATAGCGTAGAACCAGATGAGACCTTATTATTGGCTCGGCAGATTTCTGTTTTTTCTCTAGATCTAGATTTTTGTGAGACGGGTACTTATACAGGTACTTATACTTATACTGTAGTATTTTCAATATTAAAAACAAAGTTCGAGGAACCCCGAAACTAGTAACTTACCAAAAAATATTAAATACAGAGACAACCATAATTAATTAATCTAGTATGTCAGTATTATATCCTGCCTTGTTACTTGCGATTTAATGTTTAATGCACCGGAAGGGAATTAGATTGATTTTTGCTATATCGATTTTCTCCCCCTACATGTAATATCTATCTATAATATGTACATTTTATACACACGTATTTTTATGAGCCATAGTTCAAATAAACAATGCATAGCACCTGATGAGTGATGACCTCGCAATATAACCCATTTTTAACCGATACCGCAATATTTACACGTCACCAGTTGTAGCTTGTAGCCAGATGTAAAATAAAACTGGATAATGTTCCAGCGTAATAGTTATTGATCAAATACTTAACGTTCTTATTACTAATTATTATGGGAGCCAATTTAGACGTCTGCATATTATATCTATAATATGATGTTCAGCCACTTGAAATATTTATGTATGTATGCTCGCTAGTTAAGTATACTGCAGTAAATATCGTACTGAACATTGACAATTAACTTCCTGCAGTAAATAACGTAGTGGACACTGTTGTTCCATTATTGCACATATAACAAGGTTCATATCCTGATTGCATCCCCTGCTTCATCTTAATTTAGTCAAAAGAAGACGAAGAGAAGATTTCTTATTAAATCGTTACGATGTTGTAAAGTAAAAGGTAATTTTTGTAGAGTAAATGTAGAGGGTTTTATCCAGAGA
Organism: Tetropium fuscum; assembly: GCA_964058915.1. Classification (NCBI taxonomy): domain Eukaryota; kingdom Metazoa; phylum Arthropoda; class Insecta; order Coleoptera; family Cerambycidae; genus Tetropium; species Tetropium fuscum. The sequence goes on along the minus strand of CAXKVY010000947.1, from coordinate 33,815 downwards.
TGTCTGTCTCTCTGCTTCAGTTTTTGATTAAACATCATGCGGATGATGAAATAATGTTTTGGCCAGATCTTGCTTCATGCCATTACTCGAGAATTACAAGGGCCTGGTATGAGGCAAACAACTTTGTACCGAAAATAGACAATGCCCCTAACCTACCTCAGAAGAGATTTAATTACAAATTACACCACAAAAACCTCTAAGGACCGGTTTTATAAACGCAGTGAACTGTAAGTCCAGTCTAAAATGCAGATCAAACGTCGAAAGAGGGTTTGTATAAACAGTGATCTACGCTCAACTCGTATTTCACTTTGCACTACAGATATCAACCGTTCAGTGCGCAATTTGTCAATGAACAGAACCTCAAATTTCGTTTTACGTGCGAGTTTAGTTACCAACCCCGTTTTCGAGTTTTTTTTTATATAAAGGGTCCGCCAATAGGGACGCTCGATCTTTGACAGCTCATGGCGGCCATGTTGTTTGTGGTAGAGTTGGCAAACGTAGTTGTTATTATTCAGTGTATCTTCACAAATCACCATGAACCAATTCAGCCGCGAGCAACATGTGCAAATCGTTAAAACTTATTACGAAAATCATTCATCGGTTCGAGCAACGTTCCGCGCGCTCCGCCAATTTTACGGTGCAATTGATCGTCCTGCTGAGTCGACTATCCGTCGTTTGATTAACAAATTCGAGGCAACCGGTTCGGTGAACAATCAGCCAACACCGACGCGTCGTCGAAACGTCCGATCTGCCCAGAATGTCGCCGCTGTGCGCGATAGTGTGCGTGAAAATCCGCGACAGTCAATTTCACGTCGCGCACAGGAACTCCGCCTTTCGGAAACATCACTTCGCCGAATCTTGCATCTGGATTTGGGCATGCATCCGTACAAGATCCAGCTGACACAAGAGCTCAAAATAAACGACCATAGACAGCGCCGTATCTTCGCTGATTGGGCTTTAGAGCAGTTGGAAGTCGACCCCGATTTTGGTCGCAAAATCATCTTCAGCGATGAGGCACATTTTTGGTTAAATGGGAATGTCAACAAGCAGAATTGCCGTTATTGGGCCGAGAACAATCCACAGGAGGTCCACCAGGTCGCAATGCACCCAGCAAAGGTAACTGTTTGGTGTGGATTTTGGGCCGGAGGCATCATCGGGCCGTATTTCTTCGAGAACGACGATGGTGTGTCCATCACGGTAAACGGCGAACGATACAGATCCATGATAACGAACTTTTTCTGGCATGAAATCGACAATATGGATGTCGAGGATATGTGGTTTCAGCAGGACGGCGCTACGAGCCACACAGCGCGCGCCACAATGGATCTTCTGCACGAGCGCTTCGGAGGAATGGTTATCTCGCGCGGAGGCGACATCAACTGGCCACCGAGATCGTGCGATTTAACCCCACTAGACTATTTCTTGTGGGGTTTTCTTAAATCACAGGTCTACGCAAACCAACCACAAAACACTGATGCCCTCAAAGTCAACATACGCCACGCCATCGATGAAATACAGCCCGATTTGTGCGCCAGAGTCATTGAAAATTGGACTTCTCGTATGCGCGCCACCCAGCGAAGCCGAGGTGGACATTTGACCGATATTATTTTCCATACATAATGCCTCGAATACTCTTTCAAACAAAAAATAAATTTCATTTATACCTCTCACACAACTTGCTTTATTTCATTTTAAAGATCGAGCGCGCTTATTGGCGGACCCTTTATATGGTGTCATCATCAGCAGCTGCTGGCGAGGGACGGCTGCCAGTCGCCGCCCTTCTAGGCAAATGACGATGTATTGACTTCAAATTCAATTCAATTAAATAAAACATTTACTTATATTAACATTAACATATTATTTACTATCTTTTTTACAATATTTACATTTGCGTTCAGTGCCCGTACTATACAGCCCGCTCGCACTGGCTATGGAGAAACCTGCCGGCCGGGTGCCGAGGCTGAACGCTGCGCGCCCAGCCAACGGCCAAACTTCTCGTAGCAAATAGTCGGTTGCCATGGAAACGGCACGCTTCTTATCACGCGATTTTAAGTGGGATTGCGGGCGTAGCTCGACCGGGTCACAATGGTACTCACCACTTGGCGAACAAGGTAAAAACGCCCTGTGCCCATATCAAATTTAAGTCAAGTGCAACACGATTATAAAAATCGAGGAGGGTTTACACGGTTTAAGTTTGACGCGAGTATTTATGAAAAGACGTTATGGTTTTGCGGATTCGAGGAGACAAATGCTTTTTTTTTGTTTTGTTGGTTTACTGTTCGGTGACGATTATAAGTGGACGAAAGAAGGGATACCTACGTGATTTGAAGCATCTCGGCGAAAAGATAAAAAACACGAAAAATTGGCCAAGCATTGAATAATATTGTAAGCTTTCAGGTACTGGGTACAACTAGTAACTTCAGGTACTTTCGCTTCCAGTTATTATAAGATAAGAAGTTAAGATAGTGCATATGCAGAAAATATTCGCAAGCACAACGAAATTATATCAAAAAAAATCCCAAACAAAAATGTCACCAGCCGTAGCTGTTTGTCATTGAAATGGATTACACTAATAAATCGAAATTCACCAATTTTGCTTTCCTACCAACCTCCGTAATACGTAGTTCAGCTGAATTAAAGAATAATTTCATTGTAACAACAGAAGTGAGAATGAATCGGGTTCGGAATTTGCACTAGCTCAGTTGCACGGCAGTTCAGGTCATTTTTATACAATCGGCCTTAAATCCGGTTATTAAATTAAATCCCTTATTATATTCAATCCCAGCAAACATGCCGATTAGTAATGAGAGAGCTCGGCCTCAGTTTGAAACGCATTAGACAAGATCTATATTCTATCAATAACTAACCTATCGGTACCAATTGATACGAATTAATTTAGACGACACTAGTGTAGGCTGACGACAATCAAAGGCGATGGGCGAAGCCGTGACGTGTGTTATCTTCCCTAAGCAATTCCACTATACCAATTCTTTCCATCAACGATACTCGTTGATGCACTGTAAGGATAGCGAGGATGTAAGTAATAGTCAACTACGTCCATTTTGCCTGTGCTGGAAGTAGTTTTTGTTAATTTAATTTGGGTCAAGGAAATTTCCTTTGTATCTACTAACATTATTACATCGCCTTTTAACATCTCGGGCTAATTTTAAAGAATTCATTTTGATACATGTTCGTTTTCTAAAATCGATTCGGTTGTATAATTAAAATTAAATGTTGTAAGTGATATTTATTCTCTTAGAAAGTCGAATGAATTATAAAACAAGTTTTTACGTCAAGCAGGATGAAGAGCATTTTATTCTATAATTAAATTTAATTACAATTGTTTTTAGACACAAATTACAGAAGCTGGATACTTATATCTAAAATGCGATACCTATCTGTCATTAATTTGTAACTTCGAGTAGGCGTTCGAAAGAAGTAGACTAGAAATCCATAAATAAATAGCTTGTACGCCTAATGCTTTTATATATAATATGTTCAAATAGAAAAATATAAATAGTAGACTAGGTTTGTGTATTCTAAGAATTTGAGTTCCGTCAAAAACTGATTTCATAAAATGTCAAAAACATTTCCTCTCGACCGGCATGCCATACGAAACATGCAGTAAATTGTGCTACAATTGGATGTGTTGATATTCAATTAAAGATAAATAGTTCGCACAGGAAATTTGTTGAGGAGTTTAACGAAAATGTTGCGTAAAAATCGATACATTTTAAACAGCGTTGTGTAAAATTTTGTGGTACATATTATGAATTGGCAAACCGTGGAATATTTCGTGGAATGATACTTTATTTCGGAGTTGGACCCAATATTTTAAGAATCGTGCAGAATGATTTATTGAAGTCGATATCAGTCGTTCTAGAAAAAGTAAAACAGGATATTCAATCAGCTGTTTTATCGCTATGCAATCAGACGAAACTACTGATAGCTCCAATAAAACTCCAATGGTTTTTATATAACAGGTGTTAGTGGCATTATCCATGAAATATTTCTAAAATTATAACGGTACGAATCTAAAAGCTGAATTTTAAATAATGCCTTTCAGCAGGTATGGTAAGTTTTCAATTTTTTTATAAATATATCTATTTTTTCGGTCACTAAAATTTGTAATGCTCCCTGCGTAACTGACTACCAGCCACCACACTGGGTTATACCGTTGAGTGAAGTCCTTCATTCACATGAGAAAATATTTTTTCCTATAAATATATTTATAATCATCCGTCCACAAATCTATAAATGTTAGACTCGCACTGCCGTGAATGCACAATGAAAATCTCCATATACTTATAATACTTAATACAATAGCTTGCCGCATTATGCAAATTGACGCAGCTAACATTAACTTGATTATTCAAGAAATGTTACAGAAATGAAACAGAAAAAGCAGGGAACTAGTAAATTATAGAAAATTTGTTACATTACTTAAGCGATTGGAAGAACGATAACCGTATATGCATAATAATTTGAGGCATATTTGAAAAGTTCAGAACCACGTTATGGTACTGATATATGGGGTTTGTAGTTTGTACGCCAGCACTTACTGCAGATAGTACATGGATAAAAATTTCGTGTTCAAGAGTTACAATATAATAGATTCTTGATATATTAATCAATGAAATATAATTACGTATCCACGAGCCACTATTAAGAATAAAACAATACGAAATCCAAACTTACTTTAATCGATCCTTTAATGAAGACATTTTTGGACAACAATTTTATTTAGAAAGAGTTAAATATAATAATAAAGTATAATAAATATAAAGAGTTAATAATAAGATAAAGTATTACTGCAGCAAGTAAATATACTACATGATATAGCTCTTTGTCTCAGTGTATATATAGTAGTCGCTCCTATAGTTTAACAACTTTTGCAAAGCCAATGTTAATTTTGTTTTGATGCAATTTTGTTTCTGTATTTCAGAAAACAGGAATAATAACATTTTAGTATAGGCTAGAAAATATGTGGAATTTTTCTATTTTATCTCGTTGAAACGTAGCCTAGCGGTAGATCTACCATGCCGGGCCCAGCAGCTTTTCCTGACTTAAGCGGTATTGAAAATATGTGGGAGCTCATGAAAATTTGTGTTATATGGCCTATACATCAGCAAGTAAGATAAGTTATTTTTTTATTTGTACGGTCAAATTTTACTCAAATAAAATAATTGATATTTCAGCATTTCCACGTACCTACTTTCTAGGCGTAGAATACTGTAAATATTGCCATATCAGTAATATCTAATTTTGCTGTATCTTAAAAACAAAAAAAACTTGTACTAATATTAAACTGAAATAATACAAGATTCTACAATAGATCAATGATCAATATGAAATCTACATTATGTATATAGGTGTGTAAATGCAACCCCTATTTCATGTAATAATTTATGTTTATAATTTATTCTAAAGGATGTCTCACATCTACTAAATAAATGAAATGGGGGTGAAGTAGTGCCGGATTGTAAATCGCGCACGTTTACTTATTCTACTGCCCTTATATGTCCCAATGCTTAGAGACTATAACCTAGACAGCCAAGGAATAACCCCATAGACCCACCCCTATAGACAATGTAACAAATACACACACATATATATATATATATATATATATATATATATATATATATATATATATATATATATATATATATATATATATATATATATATATATATATTTATATTGTGTAATGGCCTTTTTTACATTCTGCAGTTCTGAAGCTTCTTATTGCCAGTTATTTTGTTATTAGGATGAATGTTTTTGTTTTGACATCTATTTTTTAATAATAATACATTTTTGTTTAACAAATACGCATTTTTGTGGTTTATTTTCATTTCAAGGGGCTGAAATTTTTTAACGCCTAGGTGTGATAGCTCCTTGAGCCGGCACTGGAGGGGTCACATGCAGTGTTGAATAAAATAGATTAAAGGAACGAACACACTATTTATCATTATTTAAAGAACCTGTAAACCCGGGCTTACATAGAAACGACGAAAAGCTCTTTTTTATTTTAACATGTTTGCATTTTCAAACTGCCTGGCAATACCTACGACCGAAATGCGGTTCTTTGAAAAGGTAGGTATCTCCTTTCTCACTTTTGCATGGAGACACAAATAATTAAATTAATTAATTTGGTTCATATGCTAAATAATAGATTAAGTAATATAGAAAGCACGAATAAATATAGGGAATAAATAACGTGTATTATTTAAGCATTTCATTTTTTAAAGATTGGTCTAACTATTTAATTGATGAGTAATATATGTAAACTCATGACCAATGTACCAATCAAGCTAATGTACTAAGAAGATGTTATACCTGTATTTAAAATGTTTCGAAATATATTCAGAATTATTGCAAGTCAGCCGAACTTTTCTTTCCATCATTTCACCTTGATAACTAACAGTTTATAGAAAAGTGAGTGATTTTTTTCCGAGATGCGCTTCAAATTTAGAAGACTTGCTATACAAAGATCCCGACTTTCTTAAAAAAGCTACTTGGACAAAATAATCGAAATTATCTCCTAAGGGAATCTTAAATAGACGCAACTATCGTGTTTAGGCCACAGAAAATCAAACATTTTTTAAAGGAAAGTAAATTTTTTTAACACATTTAGTTTTAACATATATATATTGTTTATTAATTAAAAACCAGTGGCGCTAAGTACTTTTCAAAATTGTTGGTATCACTTGGATGGAGCGCTTGGCCATTGTACACGTGACGTAAGCAGGGAACTGACTGATATGTTTAAAGACCGGTGGATAAGGCGTGAAGATCCTTGAAGTTGCCACCCCGGTCTACGGATCTAACTTCTCTATATTTATATTTAATGGGCAAGATCAAACAAACTGTATACAAAACACCTGTGGATGTACAAGAGAGGATCTGGAGAATAGAGTGAGACGTTTTCAAGCATTGGATCCAGCAGAAATTCACAAAGCTATGACTAACACTTTATGCCGTCGATCCACGATTGTTACGTGAAAATTGACATTTTAAACAAAAATAGTTATTAAGTTATTTAGTATTTAAGTTCCCATTTTAATATAACTTTTAATACATTTTAATTTTGATATAATATAACTAAGGATAAATATATTCGATAATATTCCGCGCTGTCATACAAGTGTACATACATTAATACTTAAAATAAAAAAAATTGCCATGGCATTAACATTGACTTTACTTTTGATAGGCCAAATGGTCACTCATTTCGTATTGTTAAAGTAAAGTGTTAAAATAACGTGTTTGCGGTTTAGAAAAAAACTTTGGAACCGAGTCATAAGGAAATATTGATGCTGAAATCAATAAAAATGCACCAAATAATTATTAATTATATTTTTTTGCACTATTTTGTGTTAATAAAATTGCTACTATGTAGCCTACAACTTCCTCAATCTGGTAGTGAAGGCAGTCGAATATTTCTCTAGGCAAAATCTACTATTGACCCCGTAGTTATTAAGATAAAAACTGCTGCACCCTGTATATATGTATAAGCGTAATAATTCTATTATGGGGGCGGTGGTCGAGCGGATTAGCGCGTTAGCTCTGCGGCTCGATCACCTAGCAGCAGTTGGTTCAATTCTGCACTGGTTCGAAATAAATTCCCAATGATTTATCCCCAAGATCTAACTAATGAGGTTTTCCAGGTTGGCCTCATTACTACACTGAATGGTGGATAGAATTTAGCATAAGTAAATAAGTCAACGTAAGCCGATCCAGGGCGCACATGCGGCCCGCAAAATAATAATATGTCGCCCTCTCCCCGCAGAAGTCTGTCAGATATGGCAGAAGTCACTGACTTCTGGGCTAACTATTCGAGTTAGAATGAAGAATAGAGATATTATAATTATTATTTTTATTATTATTATTTAAGTATGGCCACAACACTCACTTTTTAATTTAGCATCTCGCATGCCCCGTTTTCATGAAAATAAGAGTAGCAGTTTTGATTTTTATTGCTTTGTTGTATGTTGTCGCATTAATCCAATTATTTCTAAAAACAAGGCAATCTAATTTCACCCTCCTGTGTACAATTTTAATAAAATCATTGTTATGTTCCCGGTTTACCACAGAAAATTTTATAAACGTAGCAAACCGTACAAATGTAAACAAATATTTTAACAGATAGGAATTTTTATTAGGTATTTCAAAAGAATATATGTTGTGAGTATTCGTATATCCTGGTTTTGATTGATCGCTATTCTCAATAGATCACAATCTGCAATGGGATACCTAAATTCTACAAAAACATGTATAATTGATAATAATAACCCCTGATATCCCTATTAAATAAAAAAATCAGCAAACAATTATCGAATACCACTCCTATGAGGTTATCGAGAAATTCGTTATCGAAATGTCTCAAGAAAGTATCTCTTAGACCTTGGTTAATACCTCATAATCTTGGTAAGGTTTCAACCTTTGATGTCCAGTAGAACGTCAAAGCGAATAGTATAGTCTCGTTCTCCAAAAAATATATCATGGCCTCCCAGTGGTTAACAAAGAAGAAGTCCATGTACCTACTATAGTGGTTTCGTTTGATATGCCAACTAATGGAATGCGGTGCTCATTAGCGCGCGCAATTATCCTAATATAGGAAATAAAATAAAAAGCAATAATGTTAACTCAATTTAATTTATAATATATCAAAAACAATGCGAACTGCAAGTGTATTTGTTTTTATTTTTCCGAGCGAACGTGTCATCTGTTGGTATCGCCTGAAAGACATCTATAGGGTGGTGGAGCAAGCATATAGGTATAATTTCGCGCGTATTAACGGATATTTTTTGTTATTGTCTCAGTGGCAGTTGTAGGTGTGCGATGAGTTATTGTGTCCTTAACCGTATCAGGTAGGTGTTTACAACGCGACATCGAACGTGGACGTGAAGTGTAAAAGGCGTGCTCGAGTGTTTTTATAATAATTGTGTCTAGTGCTTGTAATATCATTGGTTATAGTTAATATTTTATAGTGTTATTATAGTATTATAGTATTTATAAAATATAGTGTATAGTGTTTATAGTGGTGTTATACAGAGTAGTGCAATGGAAGAAGTAGGCACATCAAGGAGTAAAATAGCAAAGCCCCGCAAAAATCTCACATTTAATGAGAAGAGCATTTACTCACATTTCATTTCTGATGTGAGTTTTCATCAATTCATCAACTTATGTCCAATTAATCTGTTTTGTGTTCGGCGGTTAATAACTATATTCTCAAAATACTAGATCTGTCACCAAATAAAATGTTTCACAACGTTATCACACTTTTTGCTATATTTTTTTCTATTTTTTGACTTAATTACGTATTCTTAAATATATGTGTACATGGAAAATCGATATATCTGTCCAGAAGGACCAGTTTTCTCACAATTACTTTTGTCTACTTGAACACGTAAACTGTGTACATGGCATAAGGTCTGACAAGGAGGACCAGTTTTGTCACATTTACTTTTGTCTATTTGAACAAGTGCACGTGGCATAAGGTTCCCAAGAATATTTTTAAATTGTTACGTTACCAGTGTGTCCCACAAGAACCATCTCAACCTGTATCGAACTAAAATCGTTGAAAAAAAAAGTTGTTACTCTTTGGACGAATCTACTTATTTGATGACTAATTACCATCTCGGGTGTTTGTATATAAATTTATAGGTAATAGTTTTGGAATAGGTTGGTGTCAACAAGTTGGTGACAGATCTATCATTTTGAGAACAAATCTAATTATTTGACAATTAAAACCACATTAAATTGGTGACCGATAAATCCACATCCCTACGATTTGTGTACGATGCCCGCAGTACACAGGTAAATCAACTTTAGGAAACACAACATACAATTAAATGGCACACAATCTACGAATTAAATCAAATAAAGCGTGATTTGTAAATATGCATGATACAATTATTCATTAAAATTCTGCCATTCCTGCAACTAAAATTGTTGAAATGCCATGCGAGAAGCGTTGGCGCATTACATTTTGAAGCTACTTCCTCTCATAATGTGAAAATATGAACCACATGCTATGGAAGTGAACTTCATTATTCTTTACACTCATAAGTCGTGCTTTATTATTAATGCCACTAAAGCCCTAACTTGGTTTATCTTTCACAATGTGGAAATTAGTAATGTACATTTACGTATACGCAACTCAGTAGGTATTAATGAATAACTAAAGGCGTTGGAAATAATATAATGCAAAGCTCGAGTTCCAAATAGTGTATAATTTAGTACTTATTAATTTTTGAGGTCCCTTTAATTAACTATATAGCTCACTTTTAAACAGGTTCCCATACAGCGTTTAGCGTCAGTATTCTACTATTCTCATGCCTCGTTGTTGGGACGAAACATGTAGCAAGTATCTTTTTGTAATGGTAAATTATACAACGACAAGTGGTTGTTCACTTAATGTAGCCACTAATTTTCCTGCTTTTCTCCCCGGCGGCGGATACGTTATATTGCACGTTAAAGACATGTTCGTTTCGTTTTATTTTGGTTAACGTTCCTAAATAATGTATGAGTACAAATCTTACTTTCCTTGACTTATTTGGATAAATTTATAACTTCTTAAATAATATGACATATTATTATTACCAACAAATAAATAATACACGTTTGTCCTTTTTGCTCATTTTGTTAGTCAAGAGTTTTTTTAAGTTTTTAAGAACAATGTACTTAGAGGACTGATAGCCAAAGTAGATATTTCTAGTTTGACAACAGAAAGTTGACATTAACCGTTGAGCGTGCGTTATTAATTTGTTTTTCTACGTTCATGCAAAAAACAAAACTTTATTGAACTATATTTAATGCAGGAACTGGTTCTTTATTGCACTAGCGCAATAAAAATTGTACAGTGTTTTGACATAAAGATCATGACATGTCACCTATTGTCATGTCATTAATGCCACCTAAATTAAAACATTTCTTGGTTTTTGCATGAACGTAGAAAACATATTGTATGCAACTCGTATAAAAGTGTTTATTGCACTCGACGTGTTGTCCAACTCGGCCTGACGGTCTCGTTGGAGAATTTCACGTCGCATGCAATAAACATTTACTTTCTAACTTGTTGCATTTTACAAATTTTTGTTTTACTTGTTACATTTATGTTTTGCACTTGTTGCATAACTATTAATGCAAAAACTGGTTCTTTATTGCATCAGTGCAATAAAATTTGTATTGCACTCATCTGTCATTCTACTACAGTATTTTGACATAAAGATCATGACATGTCACTTAATGTCATGACAATAATGCCACCTAAGTTAGTCATCTTTTTGGTTTTTGCATGAACGTAGAAAAAAAAATTATTTACTTATAAACATTTACTTTTTGTATTTGTTGCACAAATAAGTATTAGATCATACCTAGAGATATAATTTTTAGCACGGCCGTTTACTGTGCTGGTGTTCGTAGGAAAGGTCCCTATATTGGACCCCTTAAGAAAATACCTTTATAAAACGAAAGTGTGGACACAAATTTTACTAAGGACATCGTTATAGTTGCAATAAAAGCATAGATCTTACCTAACAGATTGAAACCTTAATTAGTCGAATAAAAAAATATTTCAATGGTCCAATTAAGGATATTGGTTTCCTAATATGAACCACAGGGCCCCTAATTTGGACCACTTCTATTGTTCAGTGGTTCTAGTGGTTCAATTTAACATAACCTAATTTAAAATGTCCATCTTTAACAGGTTGCTATTTCGGAAGTCAAATAAAGTGTGAGAAAACCATAGATTAAAAAATATCTATGGTTTTTACATTTGAAAAAAAAAATCTATGGACATTTTAGGGAAAATGTACATATAGGCAATAAACTGGCGCAGTAACCTATTAACTATTTGGTTCAACTATGCAAAAGTAGGCGTGGTTTAAGGTCCAGTGGCGCCTGTACTGATCCTCATCACGTTGTTGTAAACAATTTGTTTATGCCGGAACAGTTGATTTTTATTTCTTCCTAATATTAATATTAATAATAATATTTTTTAATAATTAATATTAATAATAATATTCTTCCTAATATTAATATTAAAATTAGAAAAAATACGGAACAAATAAACGGGGGAAATAAATTATAAAATTTTCCTGGCAGATAGGTAACTCATTCTACGTACTTCGCGCAGCTTTATGGCTCCGTCCATGTACATTTTAGAAAAATGCACGATAGCCACCGTCCTCGATCTGAGCATCAGCGCCACTGTATCCCCTAGTGGTAAGCGCTGAACAATTTAAGTGATCGCGAAATGGTCGGAAATCGGATTTGAATAACTCCGCATATGAACTATGACGTATCTGGTTCCAATTGACTCTCGATTACGTTACACAGTGTAAGAAATATTGCAAATTTGTATACAATGGATAGGCAAATAATTAAATGTAGATTTAGAAATGTTAACAGTAAAGCTCTGCCACCTTCCAGCCTTAAGAAAGTCAAAAACCTCTTTGAAAGTCGACATGTTCTTGATGTGACGGAACAATCACAGGCATGGTAAATATCGATATAAATATCAACAACGAAACTGAGTAACAGGCGAGCAAAGATAAATATAATATGTTGTGTGTTAAGTAGCAACTCACAGTATATTTGTATTATTTATGTTTCTTTAATAACACAATATTATTATTAATTAAGTGATATAATATAATAGGTATGTAATATAAACTCGTCTAGATATATAATTTTTACGAAATTGATAATTCTAACCTAAATCTACAAAATTTGATATTAAATAGTATATTTAAATGTAAAGTATTTAGTTATATAATGTTGTAGGTATATAATATACTTATTTCACTCGTTTATCGGTATATTTTTCTCACGGCGCACTCGTCGCGTGGAAATGATTAAAAACTAAAAACTTGCGGTGCTTAAAGTATTACCGTATTTATTTTTACATTGAACACACAGCGACCCTCTTTATATTAGTGGACATTTATTAAACAGATCATTGTAGTAAAATAATAGTTTGCAGCTAGAAATATGGGAATGTGGTCAGGTCAGTGGAGACAAACTTCGACACTAGCGGCGCCACAAGTACACGCGCACATTGTCTATACACGCTTTAAGTGGAGGCTCGTTGGAATTAAAGAAACCACGCTCTTCATCAATGGTAATAATGTTATCATAATCTTGTATAGCAATCCTTATTAAGTAGGTAGGAAGAGCAGAAAGTGTGCAGAGTGTTTCCGAAACTCCAAGAAAGTTTTCATTCTGCTGACATTAAACTTCGACGAGTCAATTAATACCATCGTGTGCCAAGAAAAAAATAGTTTCAAGTGGGGACACGACCTCAAATGTAATTAGCTACATTAGAAAACCATTGCTGCCATATAAAATAGAATAGGCAGCGGGTTGCGAAACGTAATGAAATGTTTACGTTTAAAAATCGAGGTATTTCGTACTTATAATACATTATATTATATACATATACTATAAACTACAAATTAAACAAAATATATTTAAAAAAATATTTAACTCTGGCCAATCTGCCGCATATCACCGATATTAGAGGTTATCGTGGAGTGATAAATCTTTATCATCTGATGTATGACCCTAGGCCCTATTTCTTTTGGTTGCCGGATGAATTCGAGAAGTCATCAAACTCAGAAGGCCCTAACCTCAGCTATTATGATTATTATGTTTTAGTACACATTGGTTGAGTCCAAGAATTCATAGATATAATTTTATATTATAACCGTTTTTTATATTGTAAAATACCCGAAAATATTTTGTTTCTTCTAGGGCAGATATAAGAATTTATTCATGACAAGGCGATGCTTTTATTGAAATTATAATCAAATTTCAATAAAAGCATCGCCTGTCGTGTACATACGTGAATTGTTGTATTTTTTGTTTGTTTAACTTGTAGCTAGTTAAGAAAAAAAACATATTTTCTAGTGTTATGTTATTTTTTTGGTATTTTAAAGCCTTAGAATGTGTTTATGAGATATGTCATCATTTTCATGAGGACTGTAAGAGTAAGTACAGTTCATTCTATATGTATGTATAGTTAACCGACCCCATATAAGATACCGCGCAGTTGCCACATGTAATTCTCAATTTTCTCAGTATTCAATTAAAATATCAAATTCCACAATACTATATTAAAGTTGTATATATTATAGGCCAAGATGTTACGTTTTTACATTTATTTTCGTCTACTTTAAATATGACAATTACGTAAACATCTATATTTATAGGTAAAAGCGGCAACGCTGATCCACGACCTTTCCAATAACGAATATTCGAGCAGTATATCTCTTTTTAACTTATTGAAATCGTATCTCTCGGATCGGGATCGGATTCTCCGATCGAATAGGATCAGGTTCGCATATCTTACAGTGGCGTGTTCGCGGGAATTGCTAATATATTATTTATATACCTACCTATGTAGGTATACATCGCTACGACAGTTGAAATAAAAGAGTATGGCGGTTAGCAAAGATGTTTGTTCGTTTCGTATGAAACCTGAAAAACCACCAGATTTCCACCAGACCTCGCTTTATTTAAGACATAGGATAGGCATGTTAAAAAAATGTAAGGAAAATATTATTTGACGGCAAAAATGGATAGTGGGTGCAGAGCCGACTTTAACAAAAAAAAGTTGATTTGTGGGCTGCTCGAAGTAGGTACTGACGTGTACTGAGGTAGGTGTAATAGGTACCTATTACATCCTCCACTTAAGACATTTCTCAAATAATTTTATCCAAAAAATATTCCAGTGCTTGAGGCCGCTAGGTTATAAATGCTAAATGCAACGATATAAGTTAGGTTTTTTATTGGGATTTACAAAACTGAAAACGCTCTCTGGTTTATTACATAAGTAGGTACCTATTGTCCATTGACTTTATTTTTATGTAGGTACCTACCATCCTAGACACAAATTAATAATGTACATCAGTGGGCAAAATTAAAAGTTCTATAGGCTGTTTATAAAATTATAACCGTGTACTACCTAGCCACAAAAGAAAGGAAAATATTCAATGACTGTAAAATACCTCAAGGTCAGTTTCTAATTTTGATTGGCTGTAAAAAGTGTGTGTATTGGAAATCGCTTTGCGATGAGAAGCTGGTAGGTAGGTATGTATTGCATTTGTAATGATTTTTAAAAATGTGTTGAATTTAGTCTCGGTTTAGTTATATAGGTACCTATTAACAAACAAGCTCTGATCTTTGTCAAAGTTTGCCTGTTAATAATCTTTGTCTTTGTTGAGTGTTAACGATTTGGTAGATTAGGTAGGTACCTACTTACACAATAAATATGATTGTATTTCAATCTCAAGTATATTTATTTTATTTTTCCATTTTAAAGTTAATTTTTCTCGACTACTTAGCTGTTTTGTACATATTTATTTTTGTTACTTGTGGGAAATATGGCTACTGGCGAACCACCCACTAAAAAATGGTAACGCGCTGAAAGCAATACTTCATGAGTGGTGTGGAAACTTGCCTTCAATATCAGCTGTGGTGTTGAAAATATGCATATAAAAACCTTCTACTTTCACCCCCCAAAGATATACAATTTCTACACCAATAAAAAACATTGTGTAGGTCAGGGTAGGTCATTGTGTAGGTCATATGTATACATACATATTGTACGAACTGTAAGCGTCAAGTATTATTGTTTGCTGCAAGTTTCATTACCAATAAGAGGTATGTTACGAGATTTAGGTATCTTATATAAATCCTACAATGGCTGTACTATAATTATGAGGAGGTACGAAGGTCCCTCAAAGTTTAACAATGACTATTCCATTTTATTTATACAGACAGACGCTTGATTAAACTTTACTCGCACTATTGTACTAATCACCTGAGGACACAGTTTTCATTTACCTTTCGTGGTTTGGATATATATGATAATGATAGTCGCGAGGGGAAAACTATGAAGCAGACCTAGATATGAAACGGCCATGGAGAAAGAAGTAATAAAAAACTTATACAGAGAAAAGTTTATTTCTACTTCAAAGTTAAAAGATAAATATGCTCACTTTATAGCAAGATACTGCCCTAGAACATACAACTACTGTAAAGTTACAATAGAAGTTAGTCACTAGAATTAAGAGATAACTAAAAGTTAAATATAAAGCATTTTTTTCTCGAAATACACCTATTAATCCTTGACTAAAGCGAGTGTATGTTATTTAATAACTTAAGGCCTCGTTTAAATATCGTTAATTATATCTATTAAATATGATAACCCTACTGACAGTTTTAATTGTTTGACTGCCTACGATGCTTCGGCGAGCAATAAACAAGTATATTAATGTATATTAAGATTAAGCGAATAAAATTCAGCTCTCGGTACAGAAGTCCGAAATCCGTTAGCTAATAATGCTGCAGTAGTATTTCATAATCATCCAAATCCAAGAGAATTGAAAACCAGAGTTGGCAAAACATGGATTTTTGCACATTTTTTACTTAAAAATAATACTAGTTTGCCATATAAACTATATGGGAAATACTCCACCCTATTGCGCTTTACACAATAGGGTGGAGTGAAAATTGCAATTTGCATTATCTGATTTTTAATATTTTTTAAAACGATAATTCGATTTTTTAAATAATTCTACAATCTGAAAATGCGTGTGTAAAGGTTTTTGAAATAAGTTTCTTGAAAATTTCAAATTTGCCCCTAAACTCGCCAATTGACCATATTAGTTAGGTTAGGAAAATCCGGGCGCCAAATTGGAAATTGTAAATGTGTTTAGGACATATTTCAACAAAGACTGCCATGTGTTTCTTATGGGAGATTCACATATTTCCCTACAATTCAGGCCCAAATTGTTTTTTAGAACTATGAGTTAAATAATAGAATGATTATACATTAAACTGTCTGTTGTCTGTGGACGTACGTCGTGCATTAGTTTTAACATTATTTACGCAAGCGCGCAATGCCAACTGTAAAAAAGTAAGGTTATGTTATGAGATTGTCGGTAGGGTCAGGTTGTTTATTTATTTATTTATTACTATTTTGGGCAATGTTAATCCATATTTTTTATATTAATGTAATATACCTACTATGCACACTTTTATTTCATTATAATACCTATATAAAAAATAAACAGCAAAGTAGGTAAAATGTGAGGCAACATTAAAAAATTGAAGAATAACGGCGAAAATGTGGAAATCTCCATATAAATAATAATCCGGTAAGTACATTTTTGTTATGCAATATTTTTCTTAACTAACTAAACAGAACAGCAAACTTGATATAACTTAAACTTAACAAAGATATGGTGCTTTACACCTTTCGATCGAATAGATTTTCGGCACTTGTTCCTTGCATGGGCATACTCTGTTCAGGTAAGGGCAACCAAGAACAAGATACATCAGTTCCTGATACTGAATAATGTGCTTTTAATAAATTTAAGTTGTCATCAAACTGAAAAGATTTTAAGTAACCAGAGCTGAGGCTATTCTCGCCACGTTTAAATCGTCTAGGATAAAATCACTTATGACTCCCAGTTTGATAGGTACTCTATTTTCACCCATTTTCAACCCAACACTCAAAATCAATTATTTGCAATAAAAAAAATATATGCTTGTGATATATATGCTTGTGAAAACTGCAAAACGTCAAAATAAAATGAGGTTAGAACACTAATAGAAATATTAGAAATACAAATTCAGTGATGTTGCCACAAATCTTGCTGGTTTTTAAATTAACACAATGTAATCATAATTATTATCTAAGAAACTGTTATTAAATAAGTTAATCCAAAGCCTCATATTACCTCTTAAGTTTTCATTTTTTTTTCTTGTTATTTTAATGATATAGATGTCACTCTTATTAAAATATATTTTCATCTAAATTTTACAATCCTGTATAATAACTGTCATAACTTACCATCCGAGAACATCGCAAAATTCCTCGAGCATGCCCTTTCCACTCTGAACCATCGGACCAAGGAACATCTGTTTTTTTATACAAATATCGCCTTCAAAAATTGGTAATATTTTTATTTTGATAATGTTTAATTAATTTTTGAAAGCTCTCTCAATCAATTAAAATACCAAAAAAATTGTTTATTCAATTTAACAGACTCTCTATCACGACTACAGATGTTCTTAACCCGAGTCCCCATAAGACAATACATTAATTTTTAACATAGGAACCCGTGCCAATTTGAGATCCTAACCTAACTAATATGGTCAATTTCAGCGAATTCAACGTTTTTTGACACACAATTCTAATTATTGATTTAAAAAATATAAAAAATCAGAAAATGGGCATTTTAATTTTAATGTTTTATGTTTATTTTAATTTTAATGTGTTTGGTTAAAAATGTACGTGTATTACTTTTAGGTATACATGCACACTCGGGGGCCATAGGCATTTGATAATTGCAATTTTCATTCCTTTCCACTCCACCCTACTGTACAGGCTGGGCAACTAAGGATGGAGGACGGCCATATTTCAAAAACCAATCATCACAAAAGTTAGGGAAAAAATATCTTGAAATAAATATCTTGATCTTGAAGTAAAGTGACCCTGAAAAATCGCTGGAAAATATTTTCCATTTTCTAAAATGGCCACTAGAGGACGTAACAGCCATGAACGAATAGAAATTGTATGTTTTTATCCGAATTTAGCTCAATTAAGTATATTTGAAAGTATATGCATTGTAATCCTGCGACAATTTCGAATATTGTAAATTCCATTTTTTTGTAACTTCAAAAATTAGGTGGTGGAGAGACGCCCAAATTTTACTTTTTAAATGCCTTTTCCTCCCATTAGCTTTAACAGAATTTAAGAAACTTAGTTTCATTATAAAGGACAGTCGCAGCTATATAGGGCGTTATTTGATATGTCAATAAATGTCTCACGCTTTTTCTAAAAACAAACAAATGAAATGGTATGTTTATTTTTACACGTAAAATAGGGAATTAAAAGCTTCAGGTGTCAGTGGAAACCGCAACAATCCGAGAAAACTAAATACGCGTTTAATATAATTATTTAATTTACAAAACAAATTTATTATTATTTCTCTGTAGTATGTTTGACAAAGGCATTGCACATAATTAAACGTATTCCGCATACCTCCCATAATTAAATTCGACTTTTATTCCTTTTTGTTAATTCATAGCGAACACCGGATGTCTTGGGTCTTGGTAATGTTAAGTCCTCTTCGGAACCTTGAAAGGTCATGCACATCAACGGACGTATGCATGGCTACTATTTAATATGGCTTTTGTTGGACAGCGACATATCACCTCACTACTGGTTTCCCCCAGACAATAATTTGATAAATCTATAGTCTTAGTGAATAATATTGGAGGTTGTTTCCCTATACACGTGAAACATGCATAGACATTTTTAGGCTTACATTAAAGTGAGCCCAGTTTATTGTAGCAATATATAAAACGTGATATTTACATGGCTTTCGACGTTTTACTCCACAGGAATTTATTTTATAGACTGTTGAAAACTATTTATATCGGGGAGCTGAAACAGAAACTATTACCTATTTTATTTCCCTAGGGCATCTGGTCTGGTTCAAACGGTCAAAAGTATATACTAGATTGGTATAATTTAATTAATGCCAGTTTTATGGCTAAGTGCATTTATATGTGATGATAATGCTTCCGCTAATAAATCAAATTTAATTGGTAGATTCTGATTGCAAAAATATAGTCCCTTTAACTCATTCATTTATGTAAAATTTAAAAGCACAAATAATGTCTAAAGCGTACAAACTGGAAGTTGTCATTTTTGGTTTGTGCTAACATATTAGTATTCGAGTCCTCAGCATCGCTTTCATTATTAATATAGTGTGACGTTCTCTTTCTCTTTTTGGTTCGGTGCTTGGTTTTGTCCCGGGCGCCAATATCTGGTTATAGTGTAGATATACCACTTTTCCCTAGTAGCTGCGAGTGGAGACGGGCGGAAATCCAGGGGTCACGTGTTGCACAGGTAGACCTTTTAATACCCGATCTAACGGAAGACAGATAAATGGTTACAACAGGTTTATTGTCAGTCTTTGCTTAACAACTCATCTCCTACTAGCTCTATCAGATTATATACACATTTATATGTACTACTAGCTCTACAGGTGATTGAGGTGATTCAGTCTGCATACGGTCAAGCGTGGTTAAGCGATATTTAAAAGCAATATGAATAGGAATGGATATTAGCAATATTAGCATATGATGTTACGGTCTTAGGGAGCTATTATGGACCTAGTTACTACGGGGACCCGAAATGGCGGTGATTTAAACAAGCGGTGTGATTTTAGCGTGCGTAGGGAAAAAGCAATACAGTCATCAATACAGTGGCGAGTCCAGGAATTTAAAGTATTCTGACGTACTTACAGTACTCGAAATGCAAACGAATTGCGCGGGCAGAAGGCAGTACAATATATAGTAGAGGAATTTTCATTTATTTCTGCGTAATAACAAGTGATACTTCTGAAGTACTTCTTCCCACACGCGGTAACCACATTTGTGTGCGGTAACTGTGTGCACTTTACCGCACGCTCATACGAAAAATACTGTTCCTAGTATTTAAGGTGATGACATTTTTTGAAAGCCATTTTCAATGTATTAGGCCAGTCAAAATCGATATAAAAAATCGGTAAATTCGCAAAACTTGATGTATCTCTGATTTTTTAGCATGTTATTTGGACCCATTAGGGGTATGTATACCCAAGTTTGCAGCTGTCAAAAAATTGTGGAAAAATTTTTACACACCAAAAACCGCGAAATTTTTGGACTTGTTTCAGATTTTGCTCTATATATCCTAATCCATGCATTTTTCGTCGAAAGCTACTCTATACGTTTTTTAAGAGCATTAAATTTGTGACAAATTAAGCCCAACCGGAGCTCTGTAGATCAATTGGTTACCGAATTATGGCACTTTGAAAATAAGCCAGTTTTTCCAAAAATTGAAAATTTTAGTTTTAGACCTTCTTTGGACGGAAATTGCATCGAAACCATTGATCCTATGAATAGATCTTGTAGAATATAATTTGTAGGCAATTTAATTAGCTTTAAATTAAGCTAGAGCGGGGTCTGTAAGCCTCGTAGTTCTCTCAAAATCTCAAAAAAAAAACCATTAAGGTAAAATCGCATTTTTTCATAAATGTACCTAACCACTTTTGTGTTGCATGAATTGAGATATAAACATGCAAAAGGTGTTATGATCATATAGGAGGTATGTAAGTTGAATAGATTATTGGTAGGTACCAATATTATTAGTCAACAAGCTAATGTGTGCAAAAAAGGGTAGAGTGGCAAGCGCTCTTGCTTTTGAGGATTTAAGGATTGTAGCGGTTTTTTGTTGTGCGTAGGCTTGGTTCCCCTCTTCCAACCCTCTCTCCTCTTTCACGCCGCACTATCCAGTTTCTTATCTATGAGCTCCGAGCTCACAGTACAGTTTTTGTTTCTCCTGTATTTATTAGCTCGTATTTCAATAATGTAAGATTGTGTTCAATTTATTTGTGTATTATTTTCTTTATGGACGACCAATAATAAAATATTAAATAAAATACATAAAAATAAAATAGAAACATAAAACATTTGAATAGGTATCTGGAATAAGGGCGTATGTTACCTCTGCCCTCTTCTGGCAGGGGAAGATGAAAATGTGGGGCCACTTCAGACAAAATCAAGCCCTAGTGCCACACACCAACAAGTCGCAGCAGAGGCTGCGTCGTATCACCACTACCGCACATACCACCAGGTGCAAAAGTGGTTGGGGGTGGAGAAAGATGCCACCGACTGCGGTTGGGAATTGACCTCGGTTGGACTCATCCCCATTACCAGTCGGCAAGCTCCTGCCCCTGCATAGCTCCTAAAACTCCTTTCTTGCAAATGCAAGAAGGGGTGCAGAGGTGGCTGCACTTGCCTGAAAGCAGGACTCAGATGTTCTGTGATGTGTGCTCCCTGCTCTGGGGAAACGTGCCAGAACGCTGCCCTTATCATCATTGAAGAGGACGACGATGACGAGCCTCAAGGCAACCCTGACTATCCACCAATACTGGAGTACCCACCTATAGGGGACGAAGACGGCGACCCACCAATAATGGAAGACCTACCTATTGAAGAGACCAACGAAAGTGTGTGCCGTCACTTTCGGTCCATCAAAAACAAGGCGACGAGTTTGACTATGTATCTAATTTGATTGATTCAATGATTAAGTTACTGTACTTTTGATAAGTTATGTTTATATTAAAATACATTTCACCGTTTTTTTAAATGATTTCATGCCTTCTTTTTCATTACCAAGCAAAAAAACAAAAGATAGGAAAGGTTATGGAACATTTCTGGAAAAATGCGATTTTACCTTATATGTTTTGTTTAGATTTTGAGAGAACTACGAGGCTTACAGACCCCGCTCTGCGCTTAATTTAAAGCTAATTAAAATTATATTAAAATTATATATACAAGTTCTATTGGTAGGATCAATGGTTTTGCCGCAATTTCGGTCCAAACAAGGTCTAACACTTCAATTTTCAATTTTTGGAAAAACTGGCCTATTTTCAAAGTGCCGTAATTCGGTAAACAATTGATCTACAGAGCTCCGGTTGGGCTTAATTTGTCACAAATTTAATACTATTAAAAAACGTATAGAATACCTTTGGACGAAAAATGCATGGATTAGGAGATACAGAGCAGAATCTGAAACAAGTCCAAAAATTTCGCGGTTTTTGGTGTGTAAACATTTTTCCACAACTTTTTGAGAGTTGCAAACTTGGGTATACATAGGCCTAATGGGTCCAAATAACATACTAAAAAATCAGAGATACATCATGTTTTGTTAATTTATTATCGATTTTGACTGGCCTATATAGCGAAATATGTCCCCAATAACCTAGAGATGTCCCATGAGATTGGATATGGCAAATTGGAAAAATATTGCCGAATTTTTTTTTTAGTTTTTTGTTGGGAAATATACATTTTGCGAAAAATGTCAAGACCCTTTTTAAATATTGTAACATCTTTTAAATAGCTTAATATAAAATCTTATGTACTCTTCATATTGTATGTTGTGACTATATTAGATTCATTGTAAATAATTATGTTGTCTAAATTGCTCATATTATACCTTTGCAATATTCATGTTCCCACCAGAATCATTATTAAAATTGTAGCTGTAAATCAACTCTGTAGGCAGATCGGAATCTTAGAATCGGAGTTATATAAGGATTAGTCTGTTAACATTTAAAATGGATCTCAGTGATGTAAATTTTGGCTTATTTATTCATAAACGTGCACGTATTAAATTATTTTGTAAGATAGATATGTCAAAGTGGATATTCTAATTTTAGAGTTAAATAATAATTTGAGCCTTTGCTAATTTGTTACTCACGGAATTATTGGCGTTCTAAGTGCTGTTACGTTCTGGAGTATGTAAGCTGTTCTCTTAGGCTAGGCTATTAATAGTTACTTACTTATTCAGTGATTTCATAATAAGGAAATGTTGATAATTACCTGAAATGTTTGACCTTATTTATTGGAATCTTCGATATAATATTTACGATATTGTTCCGTAATTTGAGTTATTTATTGTATTGTACACCAACTTTGAAGTAGGTACATAGTTAAATCGTCAGTTATAGTCTATAAATGTATGTTTATAATAATAACAATGTATATTTTGCTAATAACGAAAGAAAAAATGTTAATTGATTATAATATGCATAAATAATTTTGTTAAAATGCATGATCAAGTAATTGCCGTCTATTTCAATATCGCCAGGACCAGTTCTTTCAAGGTAATCTAGTAACGTAACGGTTGCTATTATGGCATTTATTCATTCACACAAGCATTCGTCAACTTTCATCGTGTTTTCCCTAATCCTCTGTCTGTGAGGTAATTTTCGTTTCTCTTACGTGAATCATAAAGAATGCAAGATGAGTAAGAGCGTGGCCGTCTATTTTTCAAAATATATGCATATATACCACGAATTTTAAGATAAAAGGCGATTTTAAAATATGTTCACGTTATTGTTGTGGTTTTTCGTTAATTAAATTATACGGTCGAGTTGTGTTTTAGATGGCGATTTATTTGAGTTAGGATGCACGAAACACCATGTTGTGTTTTGTATACAATGTTAACGGGTAATAGGACAGAAAAGGGAGAAAAATAAATAGAATTGCAGGTTTGTACGAAGTTGCACATTTCTTTCATTTTACTTTTAATACTATTCGACCAATCAAATTCCTACAATTATACCACATTGACTGATAGCTCTTTTAGTGTAGAAAAGAAAAAGCCCAAAGAAAATTAAAATTAATAAAGTCGCCATACCAAAAAATATGGGTGCCAGCGCCTTTTCTCTAAGCGATGATATTTCAGTCACCGTGTCCGATTTGCATTTTCTTTTTCTTTATGTGTAAACATCTATTAAGGCGATATGAGGGTAAATTTCGGGAAATGTGAAAGTGGATGTGACATCATAAACCATCAAGTATCTGCACAGGCCCTACCTACTAAATTAATTCAGCTACTACCTGATAGATGGCGTTTACAGCGCCAACTCCATGGTGTGTATCTGTGTTTTGTTGCCTACCTTATTAAAAAAGTCCTGATGTGTGTATGGAACCAGCGATCCCTGGTTTGGAAAGCGGGGCTTGAACAGCTGCACCATCATATGACTGCTATATGCTTTGTTAGATCTCGTATATTTGGTGCTTCGTTAGGGCGATGGTTAGCGTGCACATGATGCAAGTGCAAGTACAATGGACTCAGGGCCCGTGTGGCAGTTAAAATATTAGGGTGTCCACTTTTACTTAAGTTCTTTTAACATGTCCACTTTTTCTTTTCCTGGCAGTTTTCTTTTCTTCTTTCATGCTATGCTGATTTTCATATTCCGTGTGTCAGTGTAAATCGTGGACCTTTTTTAGAATTTCTCTTTCTTTTCTGATCAAAAGTTTCACTTTTGTATAAATCACTCAATTCGTGCAAAATTCCTCCTTGGATTTTATTTCAATTTTTTATTCGAATGTAATATATAAAGTGGACTAGAAACAGATCAAAAGTTTCATAGCACTTTTGTATAAATCACTCAATTCGTGCAAAAGTTCCTCTTTGAATTTTTTTCCATTTTTTTTGCGAATATTGGCGACTAAAATTACCGTTGGGGGCGCTGATGTTTTTAAGCAAATATCGAGAAAGCGAGTAAAATTTCTTGCGTGCCGTTACGTGTTTTCGTGTGCTGTTCTTAAACTCGAGAACATTTTCTTAACTGGGACATTTTTTTACGTACAAATCGTTTATCCACTTTAAGGGGTTTTTAAAACAAAGATATGTAGTTTTGTATCATGTACATGGTATGTACAAAGGTATCAGTAAAGATGTTTATACGACGTACCTGTACTGATATACAACGTTATTTTTAGGTTATGATGGACGATTTCAATGAAGTGGTTTTTCTTTCATTGGGAAAAGTGTTTTCTTACCTGCAAGCCACTCCAGAGAGTAGATGTGTTGTAGAGGGCATTAGTAAATGCCAAGCATATAATTTTTACTTGGAACTACATCTGCTACTATGGAATTAGTGCAAATTATAGCACTATGTTTGCAAACTAGCGGTGTAAAGAACTCTCGGCATGAACTAAGTGGGAAACTCATCCACAAAGACGGAGATGCAACCATTGTAGAGTTTACATGTACTTGCAAGGCGGAGAAATCTTCAGAGGTTCAACGGTTCTGGGACAATAACACAAGTTCTATATTAACTATGGTACTCAACATTATACAGGGAAAATTCCCTGGGCACCGTGAAGTTTTACCTATACTAGGCTTCGGTAACCCCTGCGTGGTCACAATCACATAATTTTGTTGATTCGTAGGCAATCAACTAATATCAGAATGGCGATTGCCATAAACAATGACAGTACGTCATTGTTTGTTTATACGATTCATTATCTAGAAGTAAATGGTACCAAGGTATCGCCACGTCTGCTTCCCTCATCTGCAAGTAGTGTTTCATGCTTTGTATTAGCCATGTTAACTACAAATTTTTACTTAATCTAACCTCAATAAATATCCCTTACCTTTTGAACAGTAATCTTCTGTTTTAAAATGATTAGAGCAAACACGAATATTGTTTGTCACTGGCTTGCCCATTAATAAAACCTTCTCCCAAGCTTTCCTCTTATCAATCTCTTCCTCGATTCCCAGTGCATTTATCATTTTCACATTAATGCCGGAACTTTTCTTCGTAAAATAGTGAAAATGGAGAGATCTATCTTTACCATTTCTTGATTTGCACCCATAACCACAACAGTTTGTATTATGAATACTTTTAAGGGACAAGGCTGGAGCTGCTAGCTGGCCCACAAAGAACTGGTAGAATCAATATATGCTCCGACAGTAGAGCTGCCATCTTGGCACTTAGTGCCGTTGAAGTGCGCTCAAAAATGGTTCTGGAATGCAAGACCGTACAAAGTTAAATCAGTACAAAGCGGGTCAGGAATATCAAATATTTTATATTTGGCGTTTTATTTGGTATTCCTGATAATTGTTTTGGTCATAAAATATGTAATAGCTGAATTTTTAAGGTTATGCTACTACTGGAGTATGCGGTATAAATAATTCACTAATCTGTAATATAAATTAGATTACTAGCATCAGAAATATGGTTGTTATAAAGTTTATTGTAGGTCTGTAAAAATTTACCTTCAATGCACTAAAATATACTTTGCTCCAAACAATACTAATTATTTGAAATTACATCAACAACCACCTGTCACTGTTAGCATAGAACTTAGATCTGATTGTATATATGTATATGCCGATTTGCCGCCAAATTCTAATGCCCTGTAAGTTTGATAAGTGACAACTATAATAACTATAACTTAATAAAACTTCGGCGGTAAAGGTCATCGCTAACATTTATTCCGCTAGATTGTACCGGTGAAATGAAATTAGATATTAGAAATTACATATTTCACTGCAGTAAATTATGAGTATAGGAAAGAGGCACATAATATAAATATTATTTGGTTGTCGTGGATAAAGTATTTTATATTTATTCTGTTAACTGAAAGTTAATGTTACTTATGTTTTGTTTTTGTTTTGTTTCAGGTATGTTTAACAAACACCCACCAAGAGGCTAATTCCACTTAAGAACGGTATGTTGTATTACTCGTATTAACTTAAGCAAGTAGGTAATTGGGAAGTATTCCTATATACTTGCTACATGTCGCGGTACTTAATCTATTTGCCATTTGCCCGCAGTCGTCATATAACTGACAAGATTTCCTCCGACCACTGGATAAGGGTTATTTTTAGAACAGTATAAAAGATAAATCTATGTCGTATGAAATTCAATTAAATTTTTCATTAAATTTCTTTTTAATAATAAGATGAAGGTTTACTCACTCGGCTTTGCTAGCACTGAAGTTTACCTATCAAATAAGGCTTAGAATTTACTATATAATTATTGTTTAAGAACTTTTTAATACCATGAGCAAAATGCCAAGAGATTCATGGTGGCTCCTGAGGATACTAAATTGATTGAAAATTTCCGGGGTTGACAAGTAAAGACTTGCACTGAAAATATGTCTACAAAATTAATTGCTTTATGTAAAAATATGTGAATTTACATATTTGTATACCTATATACATATTATATAGATATATGTAAAATGAGGTGACGTGTTAATTTTATTACACTATTGCTTAACTTGCTGGATATCATCGATATTTGGAGTGAGCGGATATGTTGTCGGCGAAGACAAGGCACCTGGTTTCCCGTATATTTTGACTTAACAAAAATGAAAAATAAAAAAGTTTTAGGTTTTTGAATTTTAAGTTTTTTGTCAACCGTTAATATTACTTATCAAAAAAATAAACGACTCTCGGTAGGGCCAAGGTTTTAAACAGTATTTTTTTAATGGAACGCCCTGTACATTTTTCAATGTTCGTCAAGAATGCATGTTGCTCACCTCAAAAATTTATTGCCATACATTTATTGAAGTAATGCGGCTTCAACAGTGGCCTAGGCGATATGCTTCTCACGACATTAGTTATTAATGCGAGGCAAGTTCTTAATTAACGCAGTACTTAATCCGACCCAGCCATATATGTTGATTAATCGACTTAAAACTTCGAAATATAACAAGCAGCTCAAGCACGCTGATGATGGCACCTCGAAAAGGCCGGAAAACGGACCCAGAATCACATTTGTCTCGCACAGATTTAACAATCTCGCCTTGCGCAAGCCACAGAACCATGATTGAATCGCGATTTTTGCCTATTATTCTATATCATCTTCCATATTATCCTCACTCTTACCCGAAGTTTAAAAAAATAAACAGGCAACAAGAACAAGCAACGAGCAGAATTTGAAATGTCAACAAAGTTTAAAGGAACGTGCTATTGTTGAACTTTCTGCCGGAGGGCGGACGGACGGCAATTTATAAATCAGGCATTATTCTCAAATATGACTTATTTAATCTGCGAGAATGTGAACGGATTGATTTGTCGTATAAACGGGGAGAGAATGCAGAATCATTGAAAATATAGGGATAGTAAAATAACAGTTAACAAAAGTCACAGTTAACTCGTCATGCTCTATTTACTTAAATTTCCATCGCGGCTTAAATACATATTACCTTTATTTCGAATAGCATGAGTAACTTATTATGATTATAATTATAAATAATTACCAAAAACTGCAATTGACTTTTTACACGCGCATTTTTATTTTAACTGCAACTCGAGGATGACAAAGACAACTTCGGAAGAGACATACGCGTTCTTAAATGTCTTTTGGCTGCTTCAAATAAAAGACAACCCCAAAAAGTGTGGTAACTGCAAAAATTTGGCCCTGCAAAAATATATCATATTTTTTCATTTTCATGAAATACAATTTTAGCAGCAATATGGAAGATAATACAAGACGCACCTTGTAATCAATCATAAATGTATAACTTTTTTCTTATATTGTTTACCGTAACTCGGATTTTAAAGGCATTTTGGTAATACTGTGTCGATCTTTAAATTCTTTGTCTGGGAGTTGTAACTTAACCACGGAGATGGCGACAATGCGGGAATCTTTCAGGCGAGACCCGAGGTGCACATGTCTTAATTTTCATCTCTATATGTATACGCTTCTTTCTTCCGTCCTGCATGAACGCCCGTAGACAGCGCCCAGAGACACCATCCGATCTAATTCGGCTCTGATATCGGTAATGCGTATCCTCTGTATACAGTAGGTTCCGAGTTCTATTCCCACGTCCTCTGTAATTTTTTTCTATTGTTTTACTTAATCCTTTCAGACAGACGACACAATTATATTTCCCTTGCCCTATAACACAATTTTCTTTTTAACAAGTACAATAATAGCCTTACTATTGTTTTAGGTATTGTTCATTGGGATTTTCGGCTAAAAAATTATATGACAAACCCATTTTTGTTGCAGTCGACGTTTCGATTTTTATTAAATCATCCTCGGCACTATAATTTAATATCTTTTGTCACTGATGCAGTGCATCAGTTTTTGTTTTGAATCTGCTATACATTTCAATTGCAAATTGAAAATTGAACATCAACTTTGATCATTTAAGACTTTGTATTATAAATTCACTCATAAATAGATAATGTCTGGCTGCTCAATTTTCAGAACATTTCACTTGCATAAACATATAAATCTTCAATTAGAATGCTATATATGCTTTATAATCAGTGATGCTATATAGCTTTATTTCAACACAATGTTTATTTTGGTAATGCCTTAGTACCAGATAACATTTGGTAGCGGAACTGACGAACTTTCTGTTTACACAATAAAAAAAGTTAAACACCACATGGGATATTGTTAATTTAAATGAACTGTTAAGTTAATTTCAGATATTCGTTGTTTTCAACGGCAAGTGATCCAGGTTTTATTGACTGTTTTATTGAATCTCAATTTAGAAAGTGCTTTGCCTTCCCGTGTAGCTACAACTTACATTTGCAGCAGTCAATAGATAGATAAATATACGGTAACCAACTATCTGTTTTGACTATTGCGGCATTAAAAATACTAAAATAGGTAGATACCTATATTTGATAGAAAAATCATTGGCATAGACAACTTTATCTCTAAATTGAATAACCGTTTCAGTTCAGTAAAATTTACATATGCAATTGAAAACAATGAACAATTACCATTTTTAGATGCATTAGTTATTATAACCCTAGTAGCAATTTAATATTATGTTAAAGCTGAGAGGTGCTACCCAATAAATTTTATAAAACTATTTGTTTCCAATATTTGTCACTATATCGAAACTATATAAGCTAAAACTTTAGTGCTGATAACTACAGAATCATAGTTTAAAAAGATATTATGTTTAATAAATTTTATAGGCACGGAAACCATTATAAAAATATTGCGTACTTATTCTTACAGCTCTTATAAAATTCACTAGACGATAATTATTATTTATATTATTTAATTATCATTTTTATACGGTGTTTTATAAGGCAAATAATAGAATAGAAGTATAGTTCTCTGTACTTTAAGATTTCGGAGTGTCACAATTTGTTTTCAGTATATGTGTCACAGTATTAGTTCAGTATTAGTGTCACAATCAACACGGATTTAGGGAAGGGCGGTCTACCGAGTCTGCAACACTAGATTTTGTGCAACAT
Source organism: Tetropium fuscum (assembly GCA_964058915.1). Classification (NCBI taxonomy): domain Eukaryota; kingdom Metazoa; phylum Arthropoda; class Insecta; order Coleoptera; family Cerambycidae; genus Tetropium; species Tetropium fuscum. Next base: position 3,205 of record CAXKVY010000947.1, on the reverse strand, counting down.
ATCCACGGAAAATTGGAAAAAAAAGAATACATATTGGTTTATTTTTTGATTTATCACGTGCTTTTGATAGCCTTAATTTTAAATTTGTCACAGAAAAATTATCAAACCTTGGCATACAGGGTTCCTTACAACAGTGGATATACTCATTTCTAGATAATCGTAAAATAATAGTAAGAAGTAGTGTTATGTATATATAACACAACGTCCGAAGAGTATGACATCAATTCGGGTATCCCACAGGGTAGTGTCTTGGGGCCGTTAATTTTCCTAATGTTTATAAATGATCTCCCAGAACATATAAGAGAAGGAGTAACCTTTATATTTGCCGATGATACAAATATTATAATATCAGATCCCAGCAATTCAAATATAGAAACAAAACTAAGCAATGTTGTTACACAATTTGACAACTGGCACCAAAAAAATGGACTCATTATAAATTATTCTAAAACTATGGCATTAGAATTTCACAAATACGCCAGACCTAAGATAAACCTAAATTTTAATATAAATAATCACCCCATCTTAATAGGCAACCACTGCAAGTTTCTTGGAATCATTTTAGACGAATATTTGAGTTGGAATGAATACATCAACTCCATATGCTCTAAAGTAAATAAGCAATACTTCGCAATTCTAACGTTGAAAAAATGCCTGAATGAACAGGGGCTTCTTGCAGCATATTATTCACTAATATACACGGAAATAAGTTATAATATAGTTGTGTATGGACTAGCTGTAGAGAGCAACAGAGTATTTCTTGCTCAGAAAACAATTATTCGGCTCATATACAATCTTGGATATAGGCAATCATGCAGGAAAACTTTTAAAGATGAAAGCATTCTAACTTTTATAGGTATTTTTCTATTTAAAATGCCTGGATGTTACTTTACCTGGATTCTGGATGTTACTTTTTTAATATGCTACCCTTTAATATAAGTAGTGCAACCACACTGCCTAGCTTTAAGATCAAATTAAAACATTATCTATTAGAAAATGCATTTTACTAGATTGAGGAATTTGTTACTGCTACAAATCAAGTCAATTAAGTTATTTATTTATTTTACGTTTATTTATTTTTAAAACATTAGCATGTTAGATACCTAATATTATAAATATTTTTAATCATTTTTATATTATTTATACATTTTTACATTTTTATATTATTTATACATTTTTACATTTTTATATTATTTATACATTTTTACATTTTTATATTATTTATACATTTTTACATTTTTATATTATTTATACATTTTTACATTTTTATATTTTTTATAGGAAAACATTATTATTAGTAATGTATAGGTATGTATGAATATGTGTGTATATATGTATATGTGAGTATGTATATGTATGTGTGTGTAGTGTGTGTAGTGTGTGTATATGTATGTGTGTGTAGTGTGTGTATATGTATGTGTGTGTAGTGTGTGTATATGTGTGTAGTGTGTGTATATGTGTGTAGTGTGTGTATATGTATGTGTGTGTATATGTATGTGTATGTATATGTATGTGTATGTATATGTATGTGTATGTATATGTATGTGTATGTATATGTATGTATATGTATGTATATGTATGTATATGTATGTGTATGTGTATGTGTATGTGTATGTATATGTATGTGTATGTATATGTATGTGTATGTATGTGTATGTATGTGTATGTATGTGTATGTATGTGTATGTATGTGTATGTATGTGTATGTATGTGTATGTATGTGTATGTATGTGTATGTATGTGTATGTATGTGTATGTATATGTATGTGTATGTATGTGTATGTATGTGTATGTATGTGTATGTATGTGTATGTATGTGTATGTATGTGTATGTGTGTGTATGTATGTGTATGTATGTGTATGTATGTGTATGTATATGTATGTGTATGTATGTGTATGTATGTGTATGTATATGTATATGTATGTGTATGTATGTGTATGTATGTGTATGTATGTGTATGTATGTGTATGTATGTGTATGTATGTGTATGTATGTGTATGTATGTGTATGTATGTGTATGTATGTGTATGTATGTGTATGTATGTGTATGTATGTGTATGTATGTGTATGTATGTGTATGTATGTGTATGTATGTGTATGTATGTGTATGTATGTATGTGTATGTATGTGTATGTATGTGTATGTATATGTATGTGTATGTATGTGTATGTATGTGTATGTATATGTATGTGTATGTATATGTATGTGTATGTATGTGTATGTATGTGTATGTATATATGTATATATGTATATATGTATATATGTATTATATGTATATATGTATATATGTATATATATTGTATATATATGTATATATATGTATATATGTATACATATATATATATATATATATATATATATATATATATATATATATATATATATATATATTTATATATATATATATATATATATATAATATATATATATATATATATATATATATATATATATATATATATATATATATATATATTTATATATATATTATATATATATATATATATATATATATATATATATATATTATATATATATATATATATATATATATATATATATATATATATATATGTATATATGTATATATGTATACATATATATATATATATATATATATGTATATATGTATATATGTATAATATATATATATATATATATATATATATATATATATATATATATATATATATATATATATATATTATATATATATATATATATATATATAATATGTATACATATATATATATATATATATATATATATATATGTATACATATATATATATATATATATATATATATATATATATATATATATATATATATATATATATATATATATATATATATATATATATATATATATATATATATATATATATACATATATATATATATATATATATATATATATATATATATATATATATATATATATATATATATATATATATATATATATATATATATATATATATATATATATATATATATATATTATATATTATATATATATATATATATATATATATATATATATATATATATATATATATATATATATATATATATATATATATATATATATATATATATATATATATATATATATATATATATATTATATATATATATATATATATATATATATATATATATATATATATATATATATATATATATATATATATATATTATA
>CAXKVY010000946.1:0-33281 GCA_964058915.1 Tetropium fuscum | reverse complement strand
AAACTATGAGGTTTTTTTTCAAAAACGTATTATTACGTTTTCAAGGTAGATTAAATTTTCTAAAATTTGGGATCAAAACCAGCTCTGTAGGTAAAACAGTTACCAAGATAAAGCTCTCACAAATTGAAAATATTAAGACTTGGTCAACTTTCATCCCAGAAATCGGGTAAAATAGTCATTTTATGGGTAAAGTTATAGAGGGAGATGTTGTAGAGAATGTAATTAGCTTTAAGTGTAGAACGACGTCCGTAGGTGTGATAGTTTCCTCACAATGCTTAAAAATCCAAGTATAACGTACCTACATACATTTTAATTTCTTTCACTGCAAATTTACTTTATTCCATATCTCTTTACTTGACAAATTTTACTATAATGAATGCGAAACATATACCGGGTGATTTTTTAAACCTGATACATCCAAATATCTTAGAAGTAAACACTTTAAGGAAAAATATCTCCGATCAAAATAAAATCATTCCGTGGGGGAAAACATTGATACAAAAACCACCCCCACACCCCCGACCCCCTCCACATGGATTGGGGGTGACTTTGACATTTTAAATGGGGACCCCTAAATATCGCGGATTCTGATTTCCCGACTAAAAACACAAAGGTTTTATCTCAAACATTTTTTTTTAAATAATGATAGATGGCATAGTCCCATCATATACGTTCGCGCACATGGCATATGAATGCACGCAACTAAGAAGTGTATCTTCATCAATTCCCGCACATGCATTTTGAATTCTCTCAATTATATTCCTTGTTTACAGCGCCATTTATCATTATGGAAAAAAAATGTTAAGATAAACCTTTAGTATTTTAGTCGGGAAATCCGAATCCGATAAAAAATAGGGGTCCCCATTTCAAATGTCAAAGTCACCTCCACCCCTGCGCATGGGGTGGGGTTTGTGGGGGTAGTTTTTGTATCAAAGTCTTTTTACCACGGAATGATTTAATTTTAATACGAGCTATTTTTTTTCAAAGTGCTTACTTCATATTTGGATGTATCAGGTAAAAATAATCACCCGGTATTTATACAGATAATACATATAATTATCCACGCCTACTGAACTTATTACCACCAAGTTCAGAAGTGGTTGGGGGGGTGGAAAATGATGCCACTCAATTGGGATGTAAGAACACAGATCAGGGGCTAACAGCAATGATGAACGAAGTGGCTTCCTTCTCCCTTCCGGAATTTCTATCATGCGAGTGCAAGGAAGGATGCAGCGGAGGCGGCTGTGCCTGCCTAAAAGCAAGCCTCAAATGCTCGGCACTTTTTCGGCAACTTTTCTCCGGCGCGGCGTCTATTGCCAAAACGTCGCCGTAATTCAGATTGCCGAAGGAGAAGAAGACGACGACGACGATCGACAACTATTCAAACCCAACAATATCTCTTGTAAATATGCATATACATATCTATCAATAAATAAAAAATGTTGAATTAATTACATCGCAAATATATTATTAATGGGCTAAATATATATTTCCTGTAGATATACCTACATGGGTTTCACTTGGGCTGTATCTTGATAACTATTGTGCTTGTTCTAACCTCAGATTGTAGCAAATTTAATTTACTTTAAAAACGTAGTAATATGTTTTCTGAGCAAATGCATAATTTGGGAGATATAATGAAAAAACCGAAAATAGAGCGAAAATTTCGTGGTTTTTCAGGTACTACGAACACACACGTGCACAGGTCTTTCGAAACTGTAAACTTCGATATACACTACTGGCAGCGGTCCTAACAACATATTTAAAAAAATCATAACTAGCCGTTAGTTTGCGATTTTAATGTACTATATGACTGGTCTACATAATATATAAAAGTAAGATTTAGTTTGAATTTTCAAGAAACCTCATTTAGAAATGATGATATTCTAGATCTAGACGGTGATTTGATTTAAATTCCGCCTACGTTTTAGATGGTTCACTTCACGCCAGTAGCTTAACCATAAGACGCATTACCTTGCTCATATATATAATACACTGACGAAAGAAATTAAGACACTACATTGCTAACCTCTGTGGCTAATCTGTTGAAAATCTTGGAAGAAATCCACTATCAGTACAATACCTTGCATGTAACCGAATTGTAAAGTAATCGATGAAACAGTAAAATTCTTGAACTCGGTTCCGAATAAAACTAAGATAAGAATTATGGCAATGCAGCGTTTATTTCTTGCGCAAGTGTACACAGTACATCTTTTAAATATAAGAAATAAAAAAATATCACAGGACGCTGATAGTCCTCGCATGTTAGATAAAGACTCCAAGCACTTCACATATTAAATAAATAACACTTAGAATAAAAAAGGCAGTATTATATCAGTTGTGTTTCGCATTCGTTCGATCAGGTGCGATCAGGTTCGATCAGGTGCGATCAGGTGATAACTTCACTTTCACTCCAAAACCAAATCGCGACTTAATAAGCGATTTTATTATATCTAAATAATTTTTATTACCCCGTAATATTAAAGTCACCAGAGTTGTGAATAAGCAGCGTGATTTTAAGTGTATTGTAACTGATAATTAATTGTACGTGTAACTAATCAGATATCAAGATAGTATAAATACCTAATACGACCCTGCAGCCGCGCAACAGAGTAACCATTTTTGGATCGGAGCGTATGGCGGTAACTTAAAGGTTTTTTTATATCTTATATCCGAGATGTACTGTATATGCTTATTATAACAAACTCATAAATGTTATTTTTTTCTAACACCAAAATTCTTCCATATCTCCATGAGCACCCGAAGGAGGGCTTCCCGGGTAATTGCTTAGATCTTACCATGAAAACTTCAAGCGCCCCCCAAAGAAATATGCCACGATTCTTACTGACTTAGACTAGGCTAAACTAAAAATTACATTCACGAATATGTTCAAGCTTCATTCAGAAATCAATAGTGTGTGAAATTATTAAATAGACACGTGCATCAAAATTAAACCGTAATGACTTGCTAATAATCATCTGACTACGTTCGTATTTAGATAATGGATCCACGTGTGTATCGGTAACATGCATTAAATTACTTTCTTGTAGGTCGGCAGCCTAAAGAATACAAAAAAGTATTATTATTCCTAAAGAATAAAGACTATCGATTTAATGCAGGCTTATTATATATTTGTCAAATCTCAAATTTTTACCATTAGTCTAAGCAACGAAAGAGTTGTAGAGTGTATATGGAAAGGAGGAAACTTTTTCGCTTCAAGAATGTGTTGGGGGTAGTTGACACGTAAACAGCGGTTTATTCTATAAAAAAGGGTGACCCATAAAGTAGTGACACATTTTGGAGTCTAATAAATGTGCCCCTCAAAAACCTATATGTCAGTTTTTGGCGTTCAATATAAAAACAAAAGAAAATTTCAAAAAAACACTATAAAACGAAATACAGTGAAAAGTATAAAACGATTTTAATCTAAAGATGGTAGTAAAGAAATTTAATAACAAGGGATTTCAAATGAAAAAGTTTTATTCATTCATAGTACCTACACAATACAGACGGTAGCAGCTTCATTCTGTATTTTTATAGGTCCACTACTTAACTCATTTTCAGAGTCAATTTTAAGGTTTACGATACAAAAATTTTCAGGTTACCACCGTTGAAAATGGGCTGTTTTTTTTTCAAGCTCTTTTACATGGTAAACATTGGTCTAATTCGATCATTTTTCCATTAACTGCAATTAAAATAAATAAAAATAAGTTTTTGCTACGCCTCTGTTCCTTTAAAGAAAATTTTGCTATCGGAAATGAAATTTACGCTTCATTTTAAGCATATAGTATCGTTTTCGGGTTTATAAGATAATTTGTAGAAAATCCATATTTTATGGGTATGCATCGAAATTTTTATTTTTCATATCCGTTTCCTTCAAAAAATTATATCTCCTTTCTTTTCACAGACGGACCCTTCAATTCTAATACTTTTATGTAGAGGATAGATAGACGATCGAAGAAGGTTATGTACGTCGCTGTCGCGTCGGCTCGATAGCTCAAATCCTCGACGCATCCGCGTAGCTGACGCCGCGCCGGCTTTACTTAGTAGCATACCTAAGCTCATAATTAAACTATATTCCACGATTATTAATGCTACTAGTCAGAAATGTCTCTCGTACTAATTGGTACGTACTATGTATTTTTTGCAGAATTTTTTTTAAATTTTTTATCGACCAGTCTATAGGTTTTTCAGAGGAAAAATTATTAGAGTTCAAAATGTGTCATAGATAAATGCATGTCTTGAAAAACGAAATAACAATGAGTTGTCTAGTTTTATCGAGTTTTCATGAAAAATCATTACCTACTTTAAGCCAAAAAAATCAAATGGGTAAACGACCCACAATGCATTTTTGAAGTGAAAAATGTTCCCCTTCCATGAACTGTACAATCCCATTTTGGTCATTCATTGCCTCTACATTGCTCAAAATTCATTACTGCTTTGTCCAAAAACTAGCATGTCTATCTAGCATTATTTTTATTTTTACTATCGCAAGTCTTTCTTTTGTAAAATCTTGACCTTCCGCCCCCAGCTAGCTGTCACTCACTTCATGCAGTCGTTTCAACGCCAACTAATACCACTTACAAATACGTTCTCATAGCTCATCAGTCTCATGATTAATTAATAATTTTTAGAAAACCATGGCATCTTGAATTATATTAATATTGCATAACTTTCTGCCCATTTCAAAATAGCGAAAAACATCAAGGCATAGAGATATTTGAAAAATTGACATGCAAGATAATTTCATACATAAGCGTGTCAATGAAGTTTTAAAATGTACCTCAACAATGTTGCTTATACAATATTCATGTTTTACATCAACAGCATGGTTGCCAAGGTCATATATGAAAAGATATGGTAAAAATGGATAACGGTTACTGAAGAGGTAAGTGTCATCCAGTGTTGCCAGATTATGAAAATGTAATTATCATAAAACAACTAAAAATTTCCAGAATTTGGAGATAATTGATAATTACCAGATTAAAAAAAATAATAAAAATTAAATTGCGTTAATATTCATAAACTCGTACTCATAACTATTATAATATTATAATAAAAAAAAATATATGAAATATTCGGGCTCATGTCGTGACATCCAATTGTCATGACCTCCACTCCATGACGTCCACGCCGCTATGACATTCAATGACGCCAGATCTTTCAATTCACAGGGAGCCGATACTGCATCCGAACGCTGCCGAATTGCATGATGCGATGGGCTCTGGTTAATTCGAATTTATATTTTTTAATAGATATATATTATATTATGTATAACATCATTTTGATAATATATATTATATATATTTATTATCTATTTTATTTCAGTATTAGTAATGGTATTTATAATAATTGTAAATATATAAATATATAATAAAAGAAACTTTTTAAATAGGCACAATATATAATTTGTATCATAATATACTATTTTTATTTCCATATAGGATAAATTATTATTTTCAATCTTACCTCAGTAGGAGGCTATGGAAGGAACATATATCGGGCATATACTAAGTGGATCTGGCGTCAATTGGATGTCGTAGCAGGTAGACGTCGTGACGATTGGCATGCAAACGAATTGATTTGAATAACTTCAGAATTATAAATAAATTGTACAAATTATGTTCCAATTTTGCATTACCATACAATACAATAATTAAATCCATACATCCATACAATAATTAAATTTAATAACTTAGGGTTCATATCCGTCTTATCCGCTTGTTCAGACTGAACTTCTGGAATTATATCGTCACTGAAGTTAATATAAATATCACTTAGTTTATCTACTATTGGCTAGATCTCGCCATATTATATTCATTAGGTATGGTTTGTAATGTGGAATATTAAGTACATATTTTTGTACACATATGTTACATTTTATTATTTGAAAGAAATTTGTTCATTTGCAAGAATCGATAATTCCATAGCAAACAAAATAGTTTAAAAAAATACCTAGATTATAACAGTATCGGATGTTCATTACAAGTTACCAGGTTTAACCTGAAATTATCGTTGACTCCAATAATTACTAGGCCCCTGGCAACTCTGGTGTTATCGCAGTGCAATAAATTTAGCCTCGTAGTAGACGATAATAAACGATGGGCATCAAAGAATCATTATTTTATTACAATACGAATCTGTTGACTAGCGTAAGTTCAGCGTTTTGAGGAACAGGAAAAAGACTTGGATTAGCAACAAATTATTATTTGTTTAGTGCAGAACAATTATTTATACCCAGAAAATAATGTATCCCCCTAAAAAACCAAATTTGGTATGACCATGTAATTATTGGGGGACTGCGTTAAAACGGATTGAGGTTATAATATTCCCCAATGATATTTTTTCGGCGTGCATCTTTGATTCTTCAAATATCTCTACCGATAGGTCGGAACTAAGCAACCACATCATCGATATATCATTCTATTGATATAATAATATATGTATCAAGAATATCACTAATGTTGTTCTTTATGTTTTCAGATCCCCCGATAATTTGTCTAAGAATGTAACAAAGTAAGTGGTGCAGCTTTCATTTTCTAGAATCAATAATGCATATTATTATCTAGTTTCGTGAGTTACATGCTCGAGCTAAATCACCATCGGTAATAATGGGCTTATCATGGACTGAATTGAATGTCTTAATAGCCCTTGTCGGCAATTTGTATACACTTTCGCGCGTACGACTCGATAAAGGACTTAATGGCCCCCATCATTACATTATCGCCCTGATGCCTCCATCGCTTAAGTGTGACTGTTCAAGGTGTTGTCAAATATGGCCACATGTTCGAAGCGAAATTAGCAGCTCAAAGATTTTACAAAAGAATTTCAATTAAACGAACGTAAAATGTAAAAATGTTTTCAATGCATGATACTAGTTTTTGTGGCGCCTTAACTAACCGATTAATTTATAGTAACAAAGAGATATGGTCCGCAATATTGTGGTGTTGTCTTCATTACACCCCAGTTGTTCTTGTGGCATATTTCGATCTTATTCCTGAAATATATGTCGGGGAAAGGGTCTATCTTGGCCCGAGTGCATCGTGAGCCCGACTCACCTTATCTATATTACAGATCTCCGGGCAGATGGCAGTACAAAACTACATCCAAGCCCCGGGTAACCATCCGGAAGCAAAACAACGACGAATCAACCAATAATAACGACGCATCGGGGACGACATCGTCCTCGCCCCAGGAAGCCGCCCAGCCTCTAATCAATGACGTGACACCCCAGGCCAGATCCGACGACGTCGACAGTCTCGAAGGCTCTGAATCAATTGCCTCAATTATTGACGACGATGGCTCCACGGAAAATAAACTAGATACGCCCGCTTTTCCGGTGGAAACTATTAAAGTCGAAATTTCAACCCCTCCGGATCTTACAGACATCTACTATGAAATTGCCACAATCAAGTCGCCCTACACTTTTCAGGTAACGCAATAATAAACCTATACAGTCCGGAGATTTAGTTAAAAATTCCCCGGATCCGATCCTAATCCAGCCAAAATTAAATTCACAGCGCCAACCACTAGAAATTCATAAATAACGTTGTCATATCAAAATTGTTATATAAAATTTCAACGGAGGAATCAATTTTTGCTATTTTTGATTCTTAATTAAAAGGAAGGTTCACTAAGGAATTCTGTTACTGGAACAACGTGACCAAATTAATTTTAAAAACAAAATATCATACCAACAAAATTTAATGGATAAAAACTAAAAAGTGTTTGAAAGTGTTGGTTCCAACCAGTAAAAAATATCAATGGTCCCCTGCGCAAATATCAAAATATCCATGTGGCGCTCAAGGTGTTAAATTAGTTTGTATTGAGACATCGGATCATATTTTAGCGATTTTAGACTCAATATTGCTAAAGCTGCTAAACGCTTCCTCGCAGATATACATGTTAATTTTTAGTATATAGTGAATTTTGCCTATTTCCTCTATATTAAATTTCACATTGAAAATACATGAATTAAACGCCAGGGATAATAATTTAAGTATCCATTAAACTCTCGTTCAATTAATTCGAAGTAGTAATATTCTTATTAGTGTCCTTAGTAGACCCTCGATCTATATTTAAATCAGTTAGCCATTTGCGTCTCTTTGTATGCGTGCTTTGAAAATAAACGGGCGGACTTCACAAAAATATTACTTGAAAGCTTTCCGGTACCTAAAATAATTACATTTAATCCATAACGTAGAAACAGCTTTTAACTTCAATGCTCTTTAATCCACCGCGTTTCAATTCAACCTAAGAGGGTTATGCACTGACCGAGTACTTAGTATATGGAAATATTAAATTATCCAGAGTTTACTGTGCAGGGACATGTGTGGGGCTTCCATCATCAGAACCGCTTAAGATATATCCCTTTTAGTAGTTAGCTATAAATTTGAAAATTTATCCATTTATCAATAGGTAGGGAGCGTGAAGAACACCCGGTACATCACAGTGACGTCCACCTTCGAGAAGAGCTTCGAGACCACTCCCGATCCGACCCCTACAAAAGGCACCGAGCCCCTGACAGAGAACATCCTTGCTACTACAAGCAACTACGGAAAGGACAACAATTTCCTAGATTCCAGCATCGCTACATTGCCTCCCTTGTATCTGGCGACGGACATGGAAACTCCACCCCTTGAAACACTCACTGAGACGTTCAGCACCACACAAACGATGCTGAAGACACATATTCTGCCGGTAGTTCGCAACGGCAATGACACCGCCAGCTCGACTTTAGTGCAGACTTACATGGTAACGAGGTAGGTAGCGATAACAATGAATGGGTTTGAATTGATTGGTCCGTAAGTCACACGGTCATATACAAAGTCTCAGATCATACAAAGAAAGCGATCCAGGAAACTGCTTCGCCTTTTATACTATTAGACTAATCAAATTTGGATTTGACACGGAAAAAATTGTAATGTGTAAAGTAGCGATTTTTCATCGCGATCGCAGCACCTTGTTTCAGCCGTCATCTTGAGTTTAAGGTAAATTTTTATTTACTGATTAACGCGTTTATTTTCAATTCCACACGAAAAACGGTAATGACCAAAGTTGTTTGGAATTAAATTTACTACAATTTTGGTTGTTACCGCTTTTATCTAAGATCGATATTTTCGATGAAGACTCCAAATTTTATGCAAATTAATTTTCGAATCTTCTTATTTTTCTTGAGCAAGTGAAACGCAATATGCTGTAGTACTGTAGGGTAATAGTAATTATTTTTTGGGTATAAAACCATTCTCAGCAGCTGTAAATGTTTATGGGTTTTGACTTTGGTAATTCTTTGTTTTAGGATGGTAACAGCTACGAAGACTCTGCCGCCGATGGACGCCTACCATTTTACCCCTGGCAAGACGCTTAAGGAGTTCAACAGTCATTTGGACGAGGCAGGTTCCGAGCTCCACTTAGAGCTGGAGTTTGGCGACCAAAACGACCAAGAAGACGGTCAGATCAGGCGATCAGCGTTCTCTGATTTGGACCTGGCCAACATTGGTTCCGACTTTGACCTTTCCGACGTAGACAGGTCCAAGCTTCTGGAGGGACATTTACGATTGAAGAAAGCACACGCACCCACTAAACCATCCCTTAACGATTTTCAAACGCAAGCATTGAACCCCGAGCAGCTCCAGCAGCTGGCGCTTTTACGGTTGCTGAACCCGGCTGCCGCGCAAGGCCAAGTCATCACTACGTCTAAACCGGTGGTTAAAGTTGAAACTGTCTACGAAACATTCGTTTTGCCGGTAACTCAAGGCCAGAATACAATCCTCAGCACTATATCTAAGATTAAAGGTACTTTCACGAAGACTGACTACGAGTTTGGTACAAGCACCTTAGCACCTGCCTTACCTCTCCCCCCTGTAGTACCTCAGATTCCCCAACTGCCTCAGATTCCTCAAATCAACCCGTTCCTTCCACAGCAACAGCAGCAGTTTTCCGTGACTACCTCCCCTGTAGTACAAAATACTATAGTCACACAAACTAACAGCAAAATACTCAAGTTGACCTTCGGAGCTAAGACAGCGTACACCACAGTATTCTCTACGACAGTAGTGCCGACTATGGTAACGACGTATATGACCACATCGGTAGCAGTAGCACCAACAGCAGCTGCTTATCCAGGGTATTTCCCTGCGCCATTCCCGGCAGGATACCCCTACGTGGGCTAGTTAATTTCTAAAATCGGACACAGTGAGTGTAGTGACGCAGATAGACATGAAATGCAAATACGCGGCGTCGAAGCTATCAGTGACCTTCCCCATCATTTGTTGTACATAAGCATAAATCATTCCCCCAAATACGCGAATCATCGTACATCTAAGGCAATTAGGTTTAGTCTGTATAGTTAGGTCTGTAATTCTTTTGTACTGAGATTATTTATATTTTTTAATTGTAGTGTTTTGTAAAAACGATGTATATTTTGTAACTTTTGTGCAATAACATAACTAATAGAAATCTAAAGTGACAATGTGTTTCACTTAAGGAGCAATGAACCTCTAGGTATATGTTTTATGATCAAGCAACTTTTTCGGTTGAGACGAGAAGACTCGTTCAACCCTCAGAAAATAGCCACGACGCGACGCCCACGGCGAAAATACTAATATTAACTTCCGGTGTGAGATTAGCGTGATAAAGTTTTATTGCGTTCGATGCAAATGATGGTAATACTGCAAGAAACTTTCCCCATTTTGGAGGCGGTTCACTAAAGTTAGGGCATATTGAAAACTAACCCTCCAGCTAACAGCCAGCCCACTTGGATTTTACGATATCAGTGCATTAATTTGATTTTTTTTAATACCCACAATATAAGTATAGATTGCAATAATCGCAGATAAAATGTTATGCACATTGTAATTATCATTATGATTATTTTTTTGGTAGGATTTTTAATCAACCAGAACATCCAATTTGGTTAAGAGTCTTTTATACTATATGGGGCTATGTTCAAATCAGTAAATTAAATAATTTTCAAATTTTGAGCTCAATACTTGTCGTAATATGTCTATTTTTGGCAGCTGGTTTTGGAATTAAAACGTACACCGTTTTTCAAATAAAATTCATTATTATTCACATTATTCACGTTGAGTAGCTATACCAGCTTATACCAGCTATACCCTTAAGTTATATCATCGATAATACGCAATTATAGATAGAGTATAATAATAAGACACTAAAATTCGTGTCTATTTCCATAGTCTACAATTTTAAATGTTTACCTAGACAGAAAACGCACCGTCAAATTTTGGCATTTAGCAATATTTGTTCAAAAATGACTCGATTCGGAGCTGTATCGTCAAAAGCAATAGACAACAGTGATGACATAACCTAAAAAGGATACGTCTTTACGCAAAAAATCATGTTTACCTACTTGAACTTACTAGGTTGTTTTAGATGAATTCAAGATCAGTTTGTTACTATCGCACCATGCAGTAAATGGATCTAGTATATCAATAATTTTATTCCTTAACGTTTCAATATCAGAATCTGTCACTGATAGGGCGCAATCGTCAGCAATCGTCAGCGCAATCGTCAGCACTGACCCTTGCGTACCCCTATTGCGCTATTGGTACCATAATTTTGCCCCGATAAGTGCAAATGGAACAGAGCTAAATATTTCTTAGATTTTACAGGTGGAAAATGACAGTAGCTGCCAATAAAATATTAAGAAGATGCTAAAAAAATGAGCACATTTTTTGTATAAATAAACGTCTGGTATGAAAATGAAGCACGTTTCCGCTTTTTAAGTAAGTGGTCAAAATCATTATAGAATATTGCTTTGCAGTTTAGGAAAACTCTATTTAACTTATCTGAAACACGATGACATATAAGTTCGAGAGTAAAACATCTATTTTACGGACTTTTCTCAGGAGTGATGGATCTCTATAATATGGAGTCATATTAAGCAATGGAGTAAGTCCATAATAATCTCCACGGAGAAGTGCACTAGTTATGGAATAAAGTTACTGCATAATGTTAAAAACGTCGGTATTTCTCCATATACGCGAGTAATGAACAGCACCCGGCCTAGTAGAGTTTTTGAAATATGTGTTAAATAAATCATGCGTTCCTGAAGAGATTTTGAAAAGATAATATCATCCTGTATACAAAACATGTTTTAGGGGTGATATTCCCTTTATTATCCATCATACGGAGGAACGTAGTGGATGCATTTTTTAAACCGAACGGCATACGAAGGTATTTATAATGTCCATGTTGAATGCCGCCTGTTAGCCGAAGAAGCTTCTTGCGAAATGTTGCTAAGCCTCATTAGTTTGTACGAAACAATTTAAAAATATGCTTATTTTATTTTTTGAGAAAGTTGCTTCAAAAAAGTTGTGTGATGATCATTCTCGGCCTTATACGAAAACTGCTTCGTCTCGGCCTCAAACTTTGGATTCTGCCGAAAGGGATCTTGATACACAAATAACTATTACTATACTATAATAGTATTACTACTAAGAATAACTTTTATCTTGTTTTGCTTTGAATAACGGCTGTGTCTGCTAACGAATTTGTGAAATTTATTAATAAGCAATTATTAGTCTCTTAATATCATCCCAGCTTCTTTACGTAATCTCGTTCTGCCTAGTTAATTTAGCGAAAATAAAGAAAGCCCTACCTTTCTTTTTAAGCCCAATTTATCTCCCGAAGATTTCTTATGCCAATCAAGAAGCTTACAATTCTGTTCGTTACGCAACTCAGCGTCTCAATTAAGAAAACAGACGCTATATTCTTCCGGTAGACGGGTTATATGCGAGCAGGAAATTCAAAAAACGTGCTTTGATTTCATGTTTATATAACTTTTTGCCCAGGTGCACGTAATGAAGCGCAAACAAATATTTCCCAATAATGAACTGCCGCCAGTGAATATTTCCGTTGCTTTCATACGAAAATGTAAAAAGCAATTAGCCTAGCGGAATTTATTTGAATTGATATAAAACAACAAAATCGGCAATTTTATGAGAGTTCGGACTGTCAATGAGGCGCGAGGCGATTTGTTGCTGATTCCACACTGATTTTCAACGACGATTATTTTACAGTCTGCATATAGCTTAAAATACACCATATAGCGCAAAAAATGCCAATAAAAATATTCAATCTAAGCTTGTATATATATATATATATATATATATATATATATATATATATATATATATATATATATATATATATATATATATATATATATATATATATATATATATATATATATATATATATATATATATATACAGATCTTTGTTCCCTCCGGGTAAAACCCGAGGCGAACTAACCTCCGGGATAATGCTTTCACTTAAAAAAAAAACAAACATTTTGCATATATGAGGGAAGGGGAATGTATTACACAGGTTTTTCAAGAGAGGGGTAATTATTTCTGATAAAAAATTTATATAAATTTTCCGAAATGCAATTCGTTGTTACCTCCAAGTTATATATGCTTTAGTGAAGTTCTAAGCACTTTGTTACCTCCAAGTTATATATGCTTTAGTGAAGTTCTAAGCACTTTGTTACCTCCAAGTTATATATGCTTTAGTGAGGTTCAAAGCACTTTGTTACCTCTATATTGTTACCGGCAAGGATAGTCTGTTCTACATTTAATAAGAAATGTTACGTTGATAAAATATACTTCTTGGTACTGCAGTGCAATAACTATTTTAAAATACCAAGTAATGTGTTTTATTATTATTATTTATTTTATATTACTGAATAAAACTGTTATTAATACAAACATATTTATTGTAAAATTGAAGTTACATAAATATACCTATTTAAAATACATTTAATATAACGCACATACCAGCAGCGGCTGGTGGATTTTGAAGTGTCTATATTTCGATAATAAAGGATCGAAATTATATTTTCAGTAGAGACTATTAGGATCGTATACAATACTGGTTTGGCAAAATAATGTCCAGCAATATTTGCAAAATATTCTTTTCCAAATGGCGGTTGCTAGGTATTTTCAAAACGGATCATACGATTTACGTGAAATATTTTTTTTCGTAATCAACGGATAAATATAAGAACCCGTTTTTTATTTTTAACAAAAGAACTCTCCTTAAAGTTATACACAAATCGATTTTAAATAAACGGCGTATTTCTATTTTGTGACATTCAAAATATTATCTTTTATATATATATATATATATATATATATATATATATATATATATATATATATATATATATATATATATATATATATATATATATATATATATATATATATATATGTATATATATATATATATATATATATATATATATATATATATATATATATATATATATATATATATATATATATATATATATATATATATATATATATATATATATATATATATATGTATATATATATATATATATATATATATATATATATATATATATATATATATATATATATATATATATATATATATATATATATATATATATATATATATATTGTTGCATATAGCTAGGAAAAGTAGTTGTTTTAGTGTTTTAGTAGATTCTACAAGATTTTATGCATTTTAAAGTTTAACATCTTCTGGATAACTGTATGTCTAATGCTTTTATATATAACATGTTCAAATAGAACAAATATAAACAGTAGAATAGAATAGGTTTGTGTTTTCTGTGTGTTTCTAGTTCGAGACTATCCTGGGAAACTCCATACTTGAAAGTGGTATAAAATATTTTTTTATAGTAATAATACTAAAATAGCGTGAGATGTATTTACATAAGTAAAAAAATTAATAATAATTATATTATTGTAATAGATGCCAATACAAAAGCACTAAAACTGCACCCTGTGTAATTTATTCAAGCTGATAAATAACGGGGTATGTTTATTGTCATTATTCCTGATTAGCCGTTCGAAAAGAAATCCATTCTTCGAAGAAGTACTGTGGCAGAAATTTTAATAAACCGTGAAATGAAGCCTCTATTGGGAATGAGATAAAAAAGCAGATACCAAATCAGAAATGCGAATGTATCTGTCTCTTATAATGATTCTTCCAGATATCCTCCCTATCGCTGGAGAACTGCTTTTTTCGGATTTACCCCTAAATCAATACACCATTTCAATGCAGATGGGTAAAATACAACTCTACAGATTTGCAATTAAGCTGAGCATATGTTAAACCATATAATATATTATATCGTCTTTGCTGTAAAACTCAATGTTACATCGTCTATTTTCGTCAAAACTTGATATGGGATGCCCTGTGACTAAGAATCACAATACTGGAACTTTGTTATTATTAATATAGTAAACGTAGATTTTCTCTATGATCACAAATAATTTCCGGCGAGCTGATTTTTTTCAGGGTCACACTCCACACCCCTAGGGTGTTGCAATGGGGGTGTTTTTTTTTAAAAAATGTTTAAAAGTAGATAATATCCTAATAAAATATTTTGGTAACTTTGATTTTTGATGGTTTAGTGCCTATTATATGGGAAAAAATCAAAGTTACCAAGTTTTAAAAATAATCACCTTACCTCAGAAATCTCAAATACTTAAAGCATTCAATAAGGGAATTTCTGCCAATAGTGCGGAACGTTTTTTAATAGCTTCGGAATATCAAAATCTTTTTCGGAAGCTTCACATTCCCGCACGGCGGAATAAATTTACGTATGGGAATAAATTTTCCCGCACGTAAACAAAATTTAAAGGAAAGTAAAGTACAATTTTAGACACGCTCGTGGAAAAAAATACTGTTCTTTACTCATACGGTAAGTGTCTTTCTCTCACTGGACAGCCGATTTGTCTACCCTAATAAGCTCTTCAGTTGTCATACAAGTATCAAAAAAACATTTGCGCTTATAACTTTTCTCGTAGTAGTCTGACTGCAAAAACAGTTAAACATAATTTATTCCTTATACAATTTTCTACCAACAGAATCTGTATTGGCCAACATTTTAAAAAAATGGGAATTGTAGGCAAGCTTCTTTCCCATTTTCTAGATATAAAAGGTATTGGCAAAGTTCGGTATCATAAATATAGCTTCAGCTGGAGTCTACCCCCGCAGGAAAGTATATCGTAATTAAGAATTTGAACAGCATGCAGTCGACTAATTTGGTCATGGCAAAGAATTAACATTAAATAAACTTGAGATAATCTGTACACATATTAAGGTCATTACTATTTTTCTTGCGTTACTAAAATAATACGGATAAAAAATGTGTAAATAAATAATACTAAATTCCAGTAATTTTGCAATTTTATAGCTTTCAATATAGCTAACGTTCATTGGTAGCTAATCTATTGCTCTGAACAAATTTACTTGGATCATTTAAACTAACTTCTATTTTATTAGCGCTCACTCGTCTTGAATGGATACACTACAAAATTATCAGGATAATCTGAGAAAGGTACTAAATTTTGTTCATAATAATTACTAGTAATTGCTGGTAAAATTGCTGGTGGCTGTAGAAAAGAATCCTTAAGGTTCAATCAATTGTCAAACTAGTTGAGAGTCGCAACCATTTTATTTTCGGGGACAGTTGTCGAGAGGTTTTGTGCTCCACTTGCTCTGCAACTCGATGGCCAAGCAGCAGTTGGTTCAACTCCATACTAGTGAGAAATTAATTTATCCTTAAAATCTTACTAATAATAATATTATTTTCCAAGGTCTTTCATTTCTACACTAAATGATGATTAGAATTTATCAACGCTATCAATTAATTTCGAAAGAGGAATTGTATAGTTTAAGTAAACATGGGTACTATGGTAGTTCGTACGAATCTTTATTATTGTAGTCCTATTATAGTCTTTGTACTTAAAGTTTCTGCATCAAACCAGCTTAATTCATCTATTATTTATTTATCTATTATTATCTATATAAAAAAATCAAATACTGTACCTTCGTGTCCAACTTTTTCAAAATTGTTTATATTTAAAAAAGTTATGCTTACTCTATATTTTTTTCAATATGACAAATACTGAGCTCCTCTCATTTGAGCGAATGAAAGTGTTTTGTTGTTTGTGGAAACTACTCCGAGTGTTATAGTTACATCAAAGATTCCAGCCCTATCCAGTATATCACTACTGGATAGGGCTGGAATCTAAAAGCTGTTGGCAAAGTTCGGTTTCATAAATATATCTTCAGCTGGAGTCTACCCCCGCAGGAAAGTATATCGTAATTAAGAATTTGAACAAAAATGCCCTATTTGACGAAGGCGCCTCATTAAGGTACGAAAATGTATTATGCAGTCGACTAATTTGGTCATGGCAAAGAATTAGCTAGTACTGATGCGAAATTAATTTACCCTTAAAATCTAACTAATAATAATATTATTTTCCAAGGTCTTTCATTTCTACACTAAATGATGATTAGAATTTATCAACGCTATCAATTAATGTCGAAAGAGGAATTGTATAGTTTAAAAAAACGTGGGTACTATGGTAGTTCTTACGAGCCTTTATTATTATAGTCTTTATTATTATAGAATTGTATAGTTTAAATAAACGTGGGTACTATGATGGTAGTTCGTACGAATCTTTATTATTATAGTCCTATTTATAGTCTTTGTACTCAAAATTTTTGCATGAAACCAACTTAATTCATCTATTATTTATTTATCTATATACAAAACGCAAATACTGTACCTTCGTGTCCAACTTCTTCAAAATTGATTATATTTCAAAAAGGTATGCTTTCTCTATATTTTTTTCAATATGACAAATAGTTTTGAATTTTTTGTTTTGTGGATTAACCACATTCTGCACCCGCATCTAATAAAATTTACTGCAAATTCATTAATGTGAGCGTTTTGAACCGGAAAAATTAAACCATAATACTGTGACTATAAACTAATAGTGTGACATAACATGTTGCCCTGTTTTCATATGATGAGATTTTCATATGATGATATTTATAGGGGTTTATTACAATCGAAAACATGGTGATCACCTTTACAAAAAATTATAAATTGTTCATGGTAATCGTTTCAATTCACGGTTACATTCAAATCTGGAATATCAACATTGCGTGTAGTATCTTTCGTAAGTTTACTTACCTACCGCCAGACGTCGATTTACTGTGCTTTGCTCTGCTCTGGTTTCCGTTGAAGTCGAAGAGGAACTCAGCGAGGACGAACGCCTTTTACGTTTGCCAGATACCTTAGATTTCCTTTTGTTATTCCCCATATCAAGGAACGCATCACTATTTGCTCACAAAAGAATTTACACAATTAAAGCTGTCCACTAATAAGACACTAAGTGTATCCCTCTTTCGATGTAAACACATTTGATGTTTCACTCTTACTTAACATAACACGATCAACTACTCCATCGTCTTCAAGGCTGCAAACACAATGTCTAATTCGATGTAATAATATCTTCTTTGTTTTTACGCCTAAACGTGATACTGCTTCTTATAATATGTAAGTACATATAATGGAATAATTTAATAGGTGTGTAATATATTTAACATATGAAACAATTTTATGTAGCCAATATTTAATGAGTAATAAAATAACTAAGCAAATTATAAGAAACATTTGATGGGAGCTTAAATTTTCACAAAATATTTTCCTCACAAAGGAATCTCCATATTTGGATATCGACCAGGCCGATATTGGGCTAAATATATTTATGTACTTCCACGGAATGGGGTCCAATATCGAAAAAATCCTAAGTCGGTTATATTGGCCCCCATATATTACCTAACCAAAAGGGAAAATGTGTACATTTGGAGTTATGACTTCCGTAACCCTAGGACGGATTCTATTCTTTTCGAGGTGATTTAAGAGAATATTATTTTATAGTTACCGTGTCTGTCAGAATGTTTGAGTTAACAAATTCATGATTGTTGAATAATATGTTTCATAGCAATTAATAAAATTGTTTTATATTTTAGTAAATTACAATATTAGTCTGATCAATTTTATATGTACAATAAATATACCTTTTCCAATTAGGAACAACAATTCGAACAGAAGTAGGTACGAGTAAAATTCATTAAACATAAATGCAGTCAATTAATTTAATAAAATGAGTATAGCATAAAACATGTTTTACAATCTCTACGCGCACATAAAATTGAATCCCTGATAAATCATTTTACAGATTGCACTAAAATTTTACACATATTGGCTGAAAACATTCATTGTTTTATTTGACAACTGGAACATAAAAATATGAAATAATAAACCTTTGCGCCCAATGGAATTTTTGTTGTCTATTATTTGTAATGATCCTAAAACATTCGTTCGTATATACACTGTAATATATCAAACACTAGAATACACTATGCAGTGCAACGACGAATCCTTTGGGATACCCTAAACCATTATCTATGCTTTTCCGAACTTCTTTAATAATAATAATAAAATATTTTATTATTTTCCACATAATACAATTTTACAAAATCTAACATACAAAATTTACTTAAAATGAAAGGTCATTTTGCAGAATACCAGCTGTTGATGAGGCCTACAACTACATTGAATAAAATTTAATTAAATAATGGCAATAAAGACATGTTATATAATGACATGTAGAGAAGTCAGTTATTTTAAATTTATTTATGTAAGCTATATTATAAGAAAATGAGCGTTTAAATATTTCTTTATGATGAGCAGGGATTGTTAATTTCAAATTCAAATACATCTTTATTCACATTATTTACTATTTGTTCTATCAGGGCTACATGTGATTTTTTTGTGTGGGAAAAAAAAGTTGAAAAAGTTGAAAAAAAATGTTATGTATTGTTATAATGTGTTCTTCGAATATTCATTATGCAGATTTAAGTCACCTCCTTGACTTAAACTTAAGATTTTATAAAATAACCAGGTAGTATGAAGTATGCGCCGGTTGTACATATTTAGCCATTCGACATGTTAATTTGTGTGAGATTCTCTGTCTGCGTCGAATGCCAAATGTTAGTCTTAAGCATGAGTTTCGCAATTTTTGGGTACGCCTGATGTCAATACTGTGCAAACATGGTCCATATATATTATCACAAAAGTTCAATTTTGAGAGCATAATGGAGTTTTCTTAAAACATTAATTACGTGTTCTATAAATCTTAGTTTATGATCAATTATAAGGCCTGAATTGTTTTGGCAGAATCTTTAAATGAAATAATATTATTACCAATGTTTAACTGAAGGATTTCAAACAGATTAACTCTTGTGTTTTCACTACCAAAGAATATAGCGATAAATTTTTCGTGGAATAATTTTGCATAAATGGTCTTTAGATGTAAATAAGTGATTTGATAAGTCATTGTTAATATTGGTGTTGGCAGTAGCAACCTGGTAAAAGAGTAATAACGTTGCGTGTCGTCCCTAAAAAGTGGCCCTAATGTACTTCCCTGAGGCACTCCAGAAGGAATACCAAGAATATCTGATGATTTATTTTCAATTAGTACACTTGTTGTTCTCTTTCGGAGAGAAAGCTAGTCGGTTGTACATATTTAGCCATTTTACATGTTTTCATTTGTGTTGAGATTCTCTGTCTGCGTCGAATGCCAAATATTAGTCTTAAGCATGAGTTATGCAATTTTTGGATACGCCTGATTTTTAAGTTCTTTGCTATTCATATTTATTGCCATTTCAGAAGCAATCTTGGGTTAGCAATGAATTATAAAGATGAATGAAAACACTTACCGCTTGTATAATGTATACCTGGACATATACACGGAAATAATAATTAAGAATTTGCACAAGTTTTTTCGTTTTTACGGAGACGTTTCAGAATGATTTATTTAATTTAATTAATTCTTACTTTTTATTTTTAATGTTGTTTTATTTATTTTTTGTGTGCAACGATGTATTACAAGCTGTACCATTATATATTTTTCAAAGTAGTCCTGTAAATGGACTGTATTTCATCTGGGTAATAAATAAATAAATATCATTATAAATATCAAAATTAATAATAAATAAATAAATGCTCTTACTTAGTTTTTAAGATCGGTAACCAATAGTTATTGAAAGCAACCATAACTTGAGAGTGAAGAATTTTCGAAACATTATTCATGTACTATTATAATTCTTTTTTTTCAAATTGTTTACTATAAGTAAACGTAAATTATTCATTTCCAAATTACTGTTTTAAAGTGTGACATAAAAAAAATAAAAGAGCATAAAAAATGTATATAAAAAACCAAGTTTATTTATGAAAATAAATAAAGTGCCTATAATGTCAAAATAACAGCTATTTACTAATGCATATGAAAGTATATATGGTACGTATAACAAGACAAATTTTTAAAATTTGTGTCTGTCTGTCTGTTTGTTCCGGCTAATCTCCGAAACGTCTAGATCGATTTTGACGGGAATTTCACTGGCAGATAGCTGATGTTATAAGGAGTAACTTAGGCTACTTTTAGTTTAGAGAAAGAATTAGGGTTCTAATTCTAATTAAAAACTATACAAATAAATAGAATTGAAGTGTCTGTGTGTAATATAGAAATAACAGTGTTTTACTACCTAAATGCATATGAAAGTATAATATACGGTACTTATAATAAAAAAAAACAATTTTTAATATTTTTGTCTGTTTGTTCCGGCTAATCTCCGAAATGGTTTGACCGATTTTGACGCGACTTTAACTGGCATATAGCTTATGTCATAAGGAGTGGTGGAAGATACAATATTATCTCCATTACTGTCGTTGGTGTTGTACGGATAGCTCCGATTATGCTCAGACAAGCAACTCTTTGTATCTGGCACCGCTTGAGTTTTGCGGTTAGTTGTTGACTCTTGGGTCACCAGACAACAGCACCATAGACCATAATTGGTCTAATGATAGCAGTGTACATTCTCATTACCACCCTGGGTTACATTGTCCAGGTTTTCCCTATGATTCTGCGACATTGTTCATATGAGAAGTACCTATGCCTTTTTTATTATTTTTTCAAGATGATGATTCCAGTTTAGTTCAGCATCGGGGTTTACACATCCAATATAATCCAATATAAACACAGGTACACATCCAATATAATCCAATATAAAGACTCATAAATAATTAATAGTGGGGGCATTGAAGCGTTTTGGGTCCGATTTTTTTTACTGTGCACCGAATTGCATGAAATTTTGGAATTAGGCTCATCTTACCCTGAACTTCAAAAGTGAAAATGTCCCGAACTAAGCCGGCACCCTGGGGAGGGTTGCCACCCCTTCTCGGTGGTGTACATTTTTTTCTCAAAAAAAAGGCCTCATTTTAAGCAAAAAATGTTCTATAAAGTTTTTCAAAAAACTCAATACTTTTCAAGTTATTGGAAATTGAAAATTCGAAATTTTTTCACGTTTTTCATTGGTGTTTTGCAAATATCTCCAAAAATATGCATTTTAGCAAAAATTTTATAATAAACAAAATTGTTGTAGATTAAAAAATGAACAAATTGGTTTTTTATAAACTGTACTGTGCTAAGTGCAAAATTAAGCGAGATATTGAAGGTCAAAGCCTTTTTTTATTTTGCCTGAAATTTTATCGATGTGTTCAATGCCATCTAGCGGCGAGCAGATATATTTTATGCATTCTATTGAAATAGGATTTTGTAGTGCTTGAAATAAACTTTAAAATGAGCACTGTTTCTTTTGCACCTAAAATGAGTGAGCTGTAATGAAAAAAAGGGGAATATCTAATGATTTTTTTTTAAAATCGATGGGTTTCATAAGTGCCATTTCCACCAAAATTAAAATTAATCGTATTCCGTCTAGAATTAACTTTAGTATAAAGAGTTTGATGAATTCTAGCCGTTTGACTGCTTTAAAATACGTATTTTTCAAAAAAATGACGATTTTAGAAAAAAAGAATTTTTCGAATTTTTAAAAAAATCACCTTTTTTTCATAATATCACAAAATATGAAAGATACGTGAAAAAGTGTGGTAATAAAAAATGTAGGTTTTTTCTGACAAAAATTTGGTTTTTTTTTTATTTCTGCCACACAAAAATTGACGGAGATATGATTGTTTAAAGAGCGGGCGGTAGCGCAATCACAGCCCCTCTCAAGCCTTTTGACCCTTCACCGTTTCAAAATAAAAGGTTTTTCACTATACATTGTAATGAAAAAAAGTTGTACCTCTTTAAATTACCTTTAAAATGCTTTTTTAGAAGTTGTGATAGGATCAAAATTGAAGGAGTTATGGTCCAAAAACTAATCGTATTTTTTTCTACCTATTAAACTGAAAATTTCGG
The DNA here is from genome assembly GCA_964058915.1 of Tetropium fuscum. NCBI lineage: Eukaryota > Metazoa > Arthropoda > Insecta > Coleoptera > Cerambycidae > Tetropium > Tetropium fuscum. Next base: position 10,138 of record CAXKVY010000946.1, on the reverse strand, counting down.
TGTGAATTTTTGGAGCAAAGTGAAAATACACAGTAATAGAGACCCAAAACTGTTGTCTTATGTATATATATATATACATATTATGGCAAAAAAATTCATGGATCTTTTAGAACGAAGGGAAGATTTGAGAAATAAGGCACAGATATTTCTGAATAATAATACATCTGGACTTGAAGATATTTTAGAGGCTGGTAGATATTGCATGGTATGTTTATATGGACTTGCTAAAGACATACAACCAAATAAGCTGCGTCGAGTAGAAAACTTATCAGAATATTTCGAAAAGATGCGGTATGAAAGTTTCGTTAAAGCTGCCACAAAAAACACTGCCGTGAAATTATCATCCTCAGTCCCAACTGTTGGTGCCATAAATGAGCATACAAAGAGGGTTTATCTTCAAACACAGATTTGGCTTGGCAACAAAAACATTCATCCCAACAGATTGGGGATGGGCCATGAATGAAGGTTTATTAAATCCAATTAAATCTGTAGATCCACCTGCACCTCAAGAACTACTGAAAATGATTTTTTGCAACTGCAAAAAAGGTTGTGGAGCCTCTTGCAGATGCCGAAGAGTTGGTCTGTTTTGCAATACTACTTGTGGAACGTGCAGTGGAGATAGCTGCCAGAATAGCCCTCCAATTCAGCCAGAAGAAGATATCGATTCTGACAGCGACTCCGAAATTGAATCATAAAGGATAATGTTTTTTTTTATAAATTATATGAAAATTATGACTATGGAATTTTTACGTATCGTCATACTTTTATTGTAAAATATTTTAAAATGTATTACTAATTCAATCTGGTACAGTTTCAGACCACTTGTAAGTTTATGTTTTATTCAATAAATGGTTATTTTTTACTCTAAAATTAAATTTTTTTTAAATGTGTAATTCAATGTTTTAATTTAGGGTCGTTTTAAGGGTTGAAAAGATTGAGAATATGATAGTCATTTTCGAGAACGTGGAATAACATTTAATTCCTTTTTATTTCATCAAAAGTAATTTTTTTAAACAATTTTTTATCAAGGGGTTGATTTGAAGGGTCGAAAGGGGGTTGACAATTCGATAATTAAAATAGAGAACATAAAATATCATTTACTCTATACTTAATCTTTTTATGTCATACCAAATTAATTTTTTGTGATTTTTTCAATTTAGGGGTTGTTCGCAAGGGTAGTAAGGTTTTCAAGGGGTTGGAAATGATTTTAATATGAAGTGATTGTGTTAGAAAATACTTTACAATTTCACTCCTTAATATTAGATGCGTTTTCTAGCGATAAAATGGCTCAATGTGAATTTTTCCATTAAGGGGTTGTTTTTACCCCTTAAAAATCATAGGCGCAGTTCGGGTCATTTTTACTTTTGAAGTTAAGGGTAAGATGAGCTTAATTCCAAAATTTCATGCAAATCGGTGCACAGTAAAAAAATTCGGAGGTAAGAAAGACCTTATTTTACGTTTCAATGCCTCCACTATAATTATTAACGTAAATCCCCAGTTCGATCTTCGAGTAATAATAAAATAAACTAAAGTAGCAGTGTCCAGTACCGCGCGCGCCCACGCTCATCCCTGCTTTTCCGTCTCACGACTTAATATCACAAAGGCAGCTAGTTATTTAATATATTTATATTATATTTCGGGTAGCAAAATACCCAATAAAATAAGAAAATTAAATATGATATATAAATAAATACCATACAAGCAGTAAAATAAGAGTCGCTATGATTGAAAAAAATTGCATATATATCCGACGACAGTTTTCATTATATAGCACGTAACATGTTTCGCTTTGTATTGTAGGGATTCATAAAACACGCCATGTCATATCTGCGAAAATACTAAACAATTTACGAGCCCTGTGCAACAATATCTCATGTATAGACATCCGAAACTTCCTGGGATCTTGAAAACTTAAACTAACTTCATACTCTCCACCATGGAAGCGGTCCCTGCGAAGAAAATATTATGTTAGACCGCAAACTTTCCACCCAGTTTAACCTACATTTATGACCCTAGGAACCGATATAGAGAAAAGTTATGTACATCTCCGGATCCTAACAAAACACAAAGTAAAATGCATTGAAGCTCTCTGAGCCGCTTTAACACACGATTAGGATGTACCAGTAAAGCATGGGTCCCCATCCCTAAACAATTTTCCCTTATATGTAGTGAATCGGTTTAAAACCTTTACTTTTTGAATATGCGCAAATTCCTTAATCTAATAATTGTAGAACCCAACGCCGAGGGATCAACGAATTTCAGGAATAAAAAATGCCGGCGTCCAGCTGGTGGCGCACAGATAAAACTTTTTCAATCTATAGATTTAATTTCATTGTCAGCTTGAAAACAAAAAGAAGGAATCCCGAAACTCCGCAAATTACTTAATTTTGAGAGTTCATTATTCAGCATCATCGACGGAAAACCGTTTTAAAACTTCGACTTTCGTATTAGTAAACCCGACGCCGAGCCGTAGATTTATTTTAATTAGTACTTAACGAGGAAAAGTTAGACCAATACAAAGCGGGGGTAGTTGTTTCTAGGTGTGCCTTGAATATTTATAATCTAGTAAACTTCCTTTATCATTTGTCTTCGAGCAGCGGGAAACTTTTTAATCGAGTTACTTTTTTGCCAGACGTTTCTTACAAAGAGGCACCATATTGTAGTACGGTTATTTTTAACAAAACCATAAATTTAAATCCTATGTCCTGTTTTATATAAGGTATTTACATGAAATGTTTGTTTTATAAATTGGTAGTTTTAAATGTGGTTTATCATATAGGTACTTTAAAACTTATAAAAGTTTTTCAATATGGTTATTCCATAACGTTTAATAGTGGTTTTAAATATGCTTATGAAATAATCAAGTACCGTCAACCGGGGGTATATCGGACGATTTTAAATGTGTTTTTAAAATAACTTGAGACCGAATCGGAGTAATTTAAATCTGATTAAGCACATTGATAGAAGTATCAAGAAACTTTTTTAGCAAAAGAAAGTTAACACTCGGAGTAGTTTCCACAAACACCAAAACACTTTCACTTCGCTCGACGTGCGTTTCGCCAACCAAGTTGGCATCATCCGGAGACGATTAAAACTGTTTTAATCTGTCAGTAATCTGTAATCTGTTAAAACTGTCAGTTTTAATCGTCTCCGGATGATGCCAACTTGGTTGGCGAAACGCACGTCGAGCGAAGTGAAAGTGTTTTGGTGTTTGTGGAAACTACTCCGAGTGTTACAGTTACATCAAAGGTTCCAGCCCTATCTAGTAAAAAAAAGTTAAATTGAATATTTTTTAAAATATTTAATAGCGTCCGGATATAACCCCGGGCTTGGGGAAATATTAGACCATATATGAGCTACCCCCGGACCCCGGGCCGGATTCGGCCCTTCACCAGCTTCAATCCGGTCCGCGAGAGATTCAGAAAATTCAAGTAACTATATCAATTCAAATCGATAAATAGTATTATTAAGCGTACGCAGTAGAACGCCACAGATCGAGTCAGAAATAGTCGGTATAAAGAGACAAACCGATATACAATCGGGTAGCCGCTCGTGCACTTGAAACACTCTCGTACGAACGAGAGTATTCTAGTTGCTTATTGGGGGAATATATAAACCGCTCAGCGCGCGTGTCATCTCATTACTTCTTAACAACCGATAAAGTTCGTATCGCATATTCGCGTACGGTCAAGAGTACGATGCGAGATATATTCAAGCAAAATATGTCTGGTTTAAGAAAGCGGAAAGTGGACACAGAATGAAAGAAGCAACCGCTATGAATGTGCAAGAATGTGATTTAATAATTCTGCATTGCATTATTCACCAACAAAACTTGTGCTCTAAGTCCATTAGACTGAAGAGGTAGTAAATACCATTAATTTCATTAGATCCCGCGGTATTACTCATCGCCAGTTTAAAGCATTTTTTGATGAACTCTCTACAGAACACGATAATGGATATATTATTGCGAAGTAAGGTGGCTAGCAAAGGTAAAATGCTAAAAAGGTTTTATGACTTTATGGAAATATATTATAAGAAAAAGCTGACTTTATGGAAATGAAAGAGAAAACATTGCCGCAAATTTGTGTTCCTTGGCTTTGTGACTGGCATTCCTGGTAGACATCACAGGCCAGTTAAACGACCTGTACTTGAGGCTTTTCATTCAAAACAAAATTCGCTTGTGGGAAACACAAATGAGAAGTAAAAACTGTTTTCATTTTTTAACATTATCCAATCACGAAAACATTGAATACGGTCGCTATATTGATGAACTGGAACTACTGTCAGAGCAAATCACTGATCTATTTTCCGATTTTAAGAATATGGATAGCATTTTCAATGTGTTTGCAAATCCTTTTAAGTGCAATGTGGAAGATGCTCCGCTTCACTTACAAATGGAGTTAATTGGGACGAATTTTACAAAACATACATTTCCGAAGAAAATTATCCACATCTGAGTTTTCGCACGAAAAATTATTTGCACGTTCGGAAGCACGTATAAATGTGAGCAGCTTTTTTCAATCATGAAAATTAAATAAAATAAGCATCGTACTCGGCTTACAGATGTTAAGTTAAAAAACACTTTGCGCCTATGTACTACTGGTATTGACCCCAATATTGATCATGTTTGATTGATCAGCTTGTTTCTCAGCTTCGAACTCCAGTATCTCATTAATTTTCATTTGTTTTTTCTCTCTTTTTTTATTAATGTGCTTTTTATATGTTTGATTATTCTATTACAATTAATAAATAAAAAAATGTGTGAATTTCTGTGGCTTTTTTATTCACTACTACCTACTTATGTCATGGTCACCTATTATGGTCCATAATCTGATTAAGTCCCGAAATTACGGCCTCAGCTAAGCAAAGTTTGCCCATACCTGTATTAGAATTTGATAATTTACCGATATAGAATTTATTATGCACCTTTATCGGATAATTTTGTTCAAAAAAATATAAGTAAATTTCATAAAAACTAGACAGGGAGGGAGGAGAAAGCAACGATGAAAAATTTGAAATATATTTTAAACTGATCAACAAAATAAACGTTACACTGCCAAATTTGCACTGATTTTGGAACAGAATAAATCTGGATTGCCGCCGCCTATTTAGTTTCTGTTTGAAGTGTTAGCTAGTACATGTTTTGTCTGCCGGTCCTTGTTTGTACCAAGGATATATGTTTCATATAAAGTTTCTACAGGGCGGAAAATAAAACAGTGCTAAATTTCTGCTAAATTTCAAAAAATTCTTTTTTTTCTGGATTTCAACATGAATGTCATAAATTAGAACCTCATATCTCGAAACGGTTTTTGCGATTTTCGTTGTTTGCCTTATTTACACAGTGACCGCAAAAACATCTATTTTAGGCCTTGCATTGATAACTTTTTTACTCGTGAACCAACTCTCAAATTCCAGGCCTCATGTTGAAGTTAAAACTGCAGTTAATAAAGCACGATAATAACAAAGTGTTCAGATTATACATTTTGTTCGAAAGCTAGTTGTCGTTAATTGAAGTCTCTTAGAATACTAGGTTTTGCGAGTTATGCAGATTTGGTTCAACTTTGATGCAACCCTGTATATTGAAACTTTGCCTGGAGTCGATTATCTTTATCGTGCTTTATTAACCTGTAACAAATCGCAGTTTACCCCTGGACATTGGCAGATAGTTCCGCGCCGTCTCGTCGGTGGGATATCCCAAAAAAATTTCTGGCCAGCTGACAGCTACCTTTTTCATCCCATAACGTCTTAAATTTTTTATGGGTGTTTTCCTTTATTAATTGGAGTTTCGCTGCAACTGGTAGTGTACTTGAAGGATCAGGCCCAAGGATTCTCAGGCTGGCTGCCTTCTTGGCCAGTTTGTCATCTTCTATATTGCCGTTGCATTCTGAGTGTCCTTTGACCCAGCATAGGCATATGTCATTCATCTGCATTTTTCAGGGCCAGTAGTGATTGTCTACTATCTGTGCAGATTTTTATTGTCTTGCCCGTTATTTCTCTGCGAGCAATCTCTTGTGCGGCTATGGTTATACCAGCGAGTTCTGTTTGTACTACACTGCCATTTTTCTCCATAGTCCAGTTGCATCGCAGTCGCAGATATCTGGAATATATAGGTACCACAGCCTGCTCCATCCTTTTTCTTTGACCCGTTCGTGAAGACATAGTTTACACCTTCAACGCCGGCCTCGTCTTCACCAGTATGGTCGTAGTATGTATGGTGTAAGACAAGCCGAGGCGGAATACTATCTGCACATGCATGTAAAAGGGGTATCTTTTTGAAAGCCTCAGTCCACAGGCGGCTTCTGGTTTGGCCTCAGCTTGCGTTTGGTAGTATGCCAACGGATTTGAGGCGAGTCATCGCAGTCAAAGCCACTTCTTCTAGATGTAGATCTAGCGGTGGAAGACACAGCATTATCTCCATTGTTCTCGTTGGTGTTGTTCGCATAGCTCCGGTTATGCTTTGTACCTGGCATAGCTTGAGTTTTCCTGTTATTTGTTGACTCTTAAGCCAGCAAACAACAGCTCCTTGAGCCAACATTGGTCTTATGATAGCAGTGTAAATCCACAGGACCACCCTGGGTTTCCTTCCCCAGGTTTTCCATACGGTCCTGCGACACTGCTCATATCATATGTAGGCCTTATTTATTTTTCTTTCGAGGTGAAAATTCCAGTTTGATTTAGCATCGAAAGTTGGCCCTAAGTATTTCACCTGTGGTGCAAAATTTAATGCTGTGTTTAGGAGAACAGGTGCTCTCATTGGCTCCAGTTTTCTTTTCCTTGTGAAGAGTACCATTTCCGTCTTCCTGGGGTTGCCGGATAGGGCATGCTCCTCACATCAATTTTCGATTATTCTTAGGGCCATCTGCATTCTGCAGAGGGCTTCTTCGAATTCTCCATTAACCAGTATCCTGCGTATCTGCGTATGCAATTGTGTAGAATCCTTCCACGTTGAGGTGGTTTAGGAGGCTGTTAAGATACATATTCCATAGCAGTGGTGATAAAACACCTCCCTGCGGACAGCCTTTCGCAACCAGTCCTCTTATGACAGTGTCTCCGGCACTGATTTGTACTGCTCTTCTAGAGAGCATGTTGGATATCCAGCTGCTCACAATATGAGGAACGTTCCTATGTGATAGGGCAGCTGTAATTTTAGGAAAGTATGCCTTTTGGAGGGTATCATCATGTGCATATTCTGTTGATAATAAATGAGGTGCCTAGTTTCAAATCTCACATTCTCCATTCAAGTCACATTCATATGTCCGTTTATTTATTCTATTTGCATGTGTTGAGTGATAATTTTATTGTGCTTAAGTAGTGATTAAACTGTACATTGTACCTAGTTAGTAGTTCACTTAGTTTATTAAAACAAAATAAGTGAATGACCGAATTTAATCATAGTGGACATGAAATTAAATGTTACTCCCTGTCAAGAAGGCACTAAAACAAGAAAACGAAAGAGGACACCTGTAAACTGGGAATGGAATAAACTAAGAGAGAAAAGGTATATTAATCCCGTTTTTCTTTGATTGTGAATTTTATTTTTTTTCTATTTAAGGCACACAGCAAAAATATTTCCTAAACCAGTAGGTACAATGTAATCACCGAGATGGGTCACTAAAATACAAAACACTGAAGCTGCAAGACATCCGTGGATTTCATCAGAATTTTTATCGTTCTAAAATAAAAATCGAGCAAGATAAATTTTTGTTAAAATACATTGAAATTACACCCAAAAAAGGCTGCGACCAAAAAATAGTCGTTATAATGCCACCCTTTCGATCAAAATATTTTGTACCAGACAAGGAGATGCACCGAGTGACTGTTTGTTTGAACACCTTTTTAGGTGTATCTCAGATGTATTGAGATTGAGGTTCAACATTTTAACAAAAACATATTATGTGACTGGTCAGTTACCCTTTGAGAAAAGAGGGGGCGATAGGAAAACGCTAGTGCACCAAAAAAAGATACCGTTCTGATTTTTTTTAAACAAGCTCAAGTATGTCGACAGTCATTATTGACGTTCCTCAAGCTCATCTCGTACGTACTTATCGTCGGAACTGAATATAATAAAACTATATAGAATGTATGACGGTCCCGTAAAACTCAATTTTAATTGTTGCAAAACTCACATTCTCCAAATCTATGCTGCAAACTCACATTCTCCAAATAGATATTGTCAATTTCTTGAATTTAGATTGTTTTAAGTAATTTAATATTAAGCAAAATCTAATTTTATTTTTGATTTTATGTTACGTTAACTATAATATTAACATGTAGTAATATTAATATTTATGTTACGATAGTTAACGTAACATAATAAATAACGTAACGTAGTTAATATGTATAATATTAACTACGTTAACTATAATATTAACAATCTAAAAAACTTTGAAACTTGATGTTTTTTGCGATTTCCCAAAAATTGTTTAAAGTGGAGACTGTGAGTTTTGAAACTAGGCACCTCAAATGATAAATTAAAGAATCATATCATTTCATCATATCATACCAAATATATCTGTCAACCATTTTTCCTGCTTACTGGTCCAATTAGCAGGAATTAGCAGGAAAAGCAATCGAACAAAAATTTTAGCAACGTCATTGTTTTCCATGTTTTTCAATGTGAAAACATTTTCTGTTTTCGAATCGTTTTGTGCCAACTGATTTAATAGGAACCAACCTTGTACCATATTTTGTGTGAAATTTATTTCACACAATCAAATACAACAAGGTTTGCATTCAGGGTAATACTTGGCAGGTCATTTATAGGTTTTCCAAAAAAACAATACTGCTTATGATGCCGTTTATAATGAGACTTTTTGCTACCGCAACTATCTATACTAAATTCCTCGTGCGAATTCTCCAAATATGGGTGGAGAAATATGATCTGCATAAGTTGAGAATCTTTTTGACTGTGACTAATAAAGCATATATTTTAACCAGAAATAAAACAACACTAAACACATGAGCTTCTAAGTAATACAGGTGAATGAGTAACTAACTAATACTGTTTAATTAGTGATAACAATTATCTTATCGGTGGAAACTAGGCGAGAAGGTAACACATACGAATTAGTTGATTGAGTCTTTGAATAAGTGCGGTTCGCCCCTTGTGTTTTGCGTTATTATAGATTGATCGTTGCTTTCGTTGTGAAAATGGCCGGTAAAGGTGATGGAGAAGGTGAAGGGAATATCCTCAAATTGGAAAATCAGATAGCTGTAATAAAATATGTGATGCTCTTCACCAACGCTATAGAATGGGTAAGTAAAAGTTCTGCGTATTTTCAAGAGACTTCTGCCTTGCAAAATATCTTAGGGCGTTAGAACTACAGGAAAGGGAAATTTATTGTGAATTGGCGCAAATTATTTGAATTTTAAATATAATGAAACAATTTTCATGGAAATTAATAAATCCTATGATAAAATTGATAACAGAATTTTATCAGGCGTTGGCTAACAATGCCTAAGTCTACATACAGTTGTATTGCTCATATCTGTAGTATAAATAAAAAGTAAACAAGATAAAACACGGATAAGACTTGGTATTGGTATATTTACTTATTTCACAAATATAAGTTTTCGTAGTGCAATGCGCTATTTAATTTTCATCGCACCTCATTTGCCTATTACGAAGAATCACAGCACTGTTTTTTAAGCAAATCTCCTGTCCCGAAAAATCAACAAAATTACTTTTCACCTGCACACACATTATAATTAGTATGTTATTCTCCCTTTTTCCCAAGTTATCCCTTTGGTGTACTCATGTGTACATTCAATTCCAAAAAAAGTGACACACCCAATTATTTCAAGGTCCTCTAGCATTTCTACTTGTAGATATATTAAAATTGTTCTGGTTTGTCTTAATTCATTATCCAGCAAAGAAAAACTTTTTTTCCATCCACCAGGGAAAATAATGGAAAATTTCAGCCATATGCTTCTCATCGTTCTCTTTGTACTTAATAAAACTTATTCAAACTTTATTCAACTATACCAGTATTTGAATAAACGTTTAATAAAATGTTGATAAAACGTAAAATGCTCAATTGCACAAGAGGTTTGTATTTTACCGGATAAATTTGGATTGTTTAATGAGAAACTGTTGCGTAGCAATTAGACGAGAAAAATTACCACCTATTAAAGCGTT
>CAXKVY010000945.1:0-26528 GCA_964058915.1 Tetropium fuscum | reverse complement strand
CTTAGACAAATATCTCGAAACGGTTTTTTGCTTTTCTTGATCATATGAGTATTATCATAATTACAATTTCGTTGAAATTACACGTTAAATCCCTACATAAAACATTAAAAAACCTGCGGTAGTAACTAATGAACTGGTGGGCTAAGTATTGTAACAATCAAGTCACCATTGGAAACAATAAATGTTTTGTTTGACATTTGGTAATGCAGCAGCAGAATATCTAAATATTGTGTTTATACTGTTCATATCGATAGTTTCGATTCAAAAATATGTACAATTTTCACAATTGTACAATTTTCATATAAACAAGTGTATAATGTCACAAGTGACAATAAAATAAAGGAGATTTACACAACATACTGTTGCTACAAAGTACGGTTAATAAATTAAAAAAGAGGTTTGTCGAAACAGGTGATGTTGACCTTTTATATATTTTGGGCGGCCCAAAAAAAAATTGGAGCTCGAGAAAAACGGATTTTAATAAGACATGTTCATAGGAATAGGAATCAAGTGCGAGAAAAATTAATAATACATTACCAAACAAGAGTTTTAGTCTCATATCGCAGAATAAGAAGAACGAATAATCGCAACAGCTTAAGGTAAGTTGTCTACAAGAGTGAATAGTGTGTTTATCCTACTTATGACATGAAAGTGTAGGGGCTGTGTGAAAGTGTAAGTGACATGAAAAGTTGACCGTGTAGGTATTTGTACCGAACGTGTACGTGTACCGTAGAACAAATTAAATTTTGTATCAATTTTGATTTGATATTAAATTTACGTATTAAAAAAATCTAGGATTATTTTTGTTTTCGTGCCACTTTGTAATCCTAATACCTTAAATGTACAATTTTTCTAGAGCCAGACGTCGAGCAAAATGCATACGCTTATTTCCCCGTCATCGGACAGCTCGATTAGCATGGGTTTGCAATGGCTTGCATCGGAGAAAAGAGTGGAAAAACTGTCTTCTCACCGATGAGGGCAAATTTAACCTGATTTATTCTGATGGCAGAATTTCAGTGTGGCGGGAACTTAATTCTAGATATGGTGAAAAAATTATGGTAGCTCAGGAGGCTTTTGATGGAGGAGGTATTACTGTTTGGGCTGGAGTGAAGTGGAATTGTAGAACAGAATTGTTTATTATCCGTGACACTGTCACAGCTCAACGCTGTAGGTACAATGTTTATGTTTTGGTCCAATAGTTATTCCTTATGAGAATGATTATAGAGAAGAATTTGTGTTAATCGACGACAATGCCCGACCTCATCGGGCCAATATTGTCAACCAAATAAAACCACGTGCATGGGATGGATAGGCCTGCAAAATCACCCGATCTAAATCTAATAGAGAACGTTGGGTCTTACTTATTTTTCTAAATTATTGGTAGTTTCAATGACCAATTCACCTCTAACTCTAGAGGATCTGACTCATGCCATTGAGGAGGAATAGGAAAACATTCCGCAAAATTAGGTCAATAACCTAGTCTTAAGTATGCCAAACAGATGCCGGGAAGTTTATAATAACAGAGGAGGGCCTAGTCGATATTAAACTACATCTTCTAGCTTGCTAAGATTTATATAATTATTCTAATAAAATTAAGATAGGAACTTGCAAACCATTTTTCTCTATCTGAAACTTTTTCCAGAAATCTTAGGTCAAATTGAAGAATTTCGATTAGCAAAGGTAATCCGGAGGTGACTTGATTGTTACAATACTTAGCCCACCAGTTGATTAGTTACTACCGCAGGTTTTGAAATGTTTTTATAGGGATTTACCGTGTAATTACAACGGAATTGTAATTATGATAATACTTATGACTAATACGATCAAAAAAATAAAAAACCGTTTAATAAATTTACCGTTGACGAGATTTTCCTAAAAAAAACTTTCCGTGGCCTTCGACCCCGAGTATCATTTTCAGCGGCACATATATCGATGGGGGGATTTGGGATATTGTTTAGAAGCACAAAAATAATGTTTATACAAAAATCCATCTTTCCGGGAATTTTTCTGAAGTTTGGTCTTTTTTTTGTCTTTATTCCCTGAATTATTACTACAATATGATAGAATGTGATGCTTTCTTTTCAAAATAATACTTGAATTAGCCTAATATAATATTGTTATGTACACGCCTGTGGCGAGTGATGTCACGAGTTATCGTTGCTGGTCGAACTTGTCTCCTTACATCTAGGGGTGCTAGAAGAGTCCAACTTGCGAATAGGGAACACTGATACTCTAAGTGGCACTAAAATAAAGCCACAATGTTTTCTATCATGACATGTCACGCTTCAAGGTAATCGCGTTTTAAGGTAATGGCAACATAATTGATAATTTCCATTCGCGGAATTCTGACTGTTGCGTGTTTCTGATTTCATAACAGACGCATAACCACGTAACTCGACATGTTTATCTTTAATTTTCATAATTACTGTGGATCCTATCTAATTATCCAACAGATAAGCCGAATTTGCCACAATATTTTTGGTGGTAACCCATCAATTCCGATAGCATCTTATCTGTATCGCTTATTAGGATTTATTTCGTTTTCACTGGGATTTTCGGATATAGTTCTGACTCATTTCAGTCTAAACCGAGGTCTAAACTTCCTAGATAATTCTTATTTAGATTATTAATTATAATTGTGTTTACAGAACCTACTCGCCGAAAATTAATCAGTGACCTTATTTATAATCATGACCATACTTATTATTTACATTATTTACATAGCATTTCCTGACCTTGAAACAAAGACAGGTCGTTTTTTTGAAGTGAATACATCTTTAGTCGTATGAGAGTGATTTTTCAAGGTAGCGTCACGACAGATTTTATAACATTTTCTTCTCGCAAGTGAGATAAAGTATACGACAAATCTGAGGGAGAGTGAGAAACAGATATAGCGAATGCTGCGATATTTATATTGGATGCACATCTGCTGAGCAAGAAGCCATTGTACGTCAGATATTCCATAAAATGTCACTTATTGACACTGCAGGACTGCTATATGAAACTGTGTTTGTCGAAGGTGTGTTTTATATATGATAACAAAAAAACGGTGCAGTGGGACAACTAGTACATAGTGATTGTGATGATAGAGGTGGTCACGATCGCATGGTTAGATTTTCCGGATTCACCGACGTTGGTGAAAAAAATAGGTAAACGTTGCGCTAATCAAATTAGTAAAACAGCTGTACCAATTCGTAGAAGAGTAGCTACAATACCAGCCCTCAATAATAACATGCGAAACAATAATATACAAGTGTTCTAAAGCGGAAAACAATTTTTATATAATTTATAAACGATCATGACAGAGTCGGAATTAACCAGAATACCATATTACTTATGCATATCCTGCTGGATATATCTGGATTGGGCTTTCGAATCTGATACAAATAGCTGATGATCTTTTTGCGGAGGATGCGTCCTTGCCACTACTTCACTCGGAAGAAATTCGGTTTAGATATGAATAACGACCGGAATATTGCAACGACTAAATCAGGAACAGCGTTTGATGCTATATTCTCGAGAAATATACACCATTTAGGATCACGAACATATGTGTCACACTTCAGTTATAGTGGACTGTAGTTTTAAATTTCCGAGTGTCACAATTCAGGCGTCTGGCGGCAAAGAGTAAAGGATAAACAAACAACTATAAAAACCGTTGATGTTAGCCGACTGTATACTGAAAACAAATTGTGACACTCGGTAAACTTAAATTCCAGTCCACTATACCATAAAGCCAATATGTACAATACCACTCTCTCTCTCCCTTCTCTTGCTCTCTCGCTCACTCTCTCAACGAATCGGTAAAGAAGTATTCACTTCTATCACGTGTACTGTGCTGCACGTGATAGAAGCCTAGTAGAGCAATACAAAATCTAGAACCTAACATAGTTGAACACAGTAGGTACATAGCATTCATGTGTATTCATTATTGTTTAAACTTAGTTTATATGCAAACATCCCCTGAATTGTGAGTGACGCCCTACCAGCGCTTTAATTTTGGAGACTCGAAAATTCTTTACGTGTACTTAGGCTATCTGAACTATAAAATGTATGAACTTATAAAAAAATTCTTGCTTACCAAAGAGCGTCGTATAAAATTTAGCGGACACAAGGCACAGGAAAAGTCCATATGCGCAACCTAAATGTAGAAAAAGTTGCACTATAGTATCCGGCCACCGTATTTGAGGTACGAATTCTTCTGTGGTTGTACCGGTAGCAGGCTCTGTTTTGGTCTCATTATTATTTTTTGCTAGGATTCGATGGTTTGTTGTGGTCCCTGGGTTTCTCTCGGCTGCTGCTGCTGGACACGTTGCTCCCACGCATTCGTCGCTACCCTCCGTCATCACTGAAACAAATACCGTTAGATAAGCTCAATTAAAAACATGTATGACGGAACATTATTCGATCCACCAAATTGAAATGGAATCGGAGCGCATTTTAAAAAAGCGTTCAATGTTGCGAACGTCACTACCAATACGTAATAATGCCATTTGGCTTATGAAGTCACGTAATGGGCAACGGTGTTCGCGGTTTTGCAAAACGAAATCTGTTGTTCACAATTGTCGTCATATAGGGGGTGTCCCAAAATTAAACGTAATTTTAAGATTCTAATATTTTTTACGCAGCCCTATTGATACGCAACCCTATTGATACGATATTGATTACGCAACTCAGTTCAAAATACAATTAATTAACAGTGTCATACATTTGCGAAAAAAAACCTTTTTTGCGCTATTCAAGTGTTTTTTTATGGGAATATTTTTTTTGTCGCCAAAATAAATATATTTGTCATCAAAGGAAATCCTCTAATTATTAAATTCAATCCCAGAAATTATTTTTTTATATCAGATTAACAAGTGTCTCCAAATGTATGTATCCAAATTTATAACATTTTGTATCCAAAATAAACGAATAATCATTGTAACTTGTCAAGTTACCTATTAAGGTTTTCTGTTCGCATTAATAACTATGTTTTCAAAATAATAGCTCTGTCACCAAATATAATATTTCATAACCTTATCACACTTTTTGCTATATTGTATTCTTAAATATGTCACAATTAATTACTTAATTTTTTCTATTCGAACACGATTCCTATACTACGTGGTACAGGGTGGCCAACTAAGAATGGACGCCGCGGCGACTGTATCTCAGAAACTATCTATATCCGGAGATCGGGGCGGGTCAGAAAATTGAACCAAAACGGCCGCTCCATCTATGTGGATAAGTGTGGTCTAAATAAGTTCTTACTTCTTGTGCGTAATGAGCTGGACAGCTGTCATTTTGAAACCACATTGCCCTACGTGTGGCCAAACGTACATCTTTCAAAAAATTTGACAGTTCTCATTTTCTAAAAAATTGTGAGAAACATGGACGTTAAATAAAACTGAACAAGCGAGACTGCAGATATGGGAGAAAAAAATACTGAGGTAAATATTTGGAGGGAAAAAACTGAATATGGATGGGTTAGAAGAACAAATGAAGACGTAAAGTGTCTACATAAGAAACAAAAGGTTAACAAAGCACAAAAGTTACGGTGGTTAGAATACATTGAAATAATTCCAGATGTAAGGATACCAAAAATGCTACTGACAAGGACAATTGGAGGCGAAGAAGAGGAAGACCGAAAGCAAGATGAATATCGGTTGTCGAGAAAGACTTTCATCCGCTGGAAATTACCAGATGGAAATAAGCAATATATAGAAATAAATGGAGATGCATTGTTAACAAAGCCATGAGAGTCTAGGTCTAGGTAATAAATCTTATTTTGACCTCTGATTAGTTCAGCTCAATGCTCAGTAAAAACCAACAAAAATTAAACAACCCATATATTACAAGATAAAATGACTGGTACTGGTACAAAAATAAACCTGGACTGGTACTAGGAGATTTTGGTAGTAGGAATTTAGATCAGGAATCCTTGTAGGAATAGTCGCTCAGTCTATCACTTAGTAGGACAGTGAAATATCTCCCCTCGTTCGCTTGCTAGTAGGTTTGATACTTTGAGAATATAACACACCATCAAATCTAGTAGGTGTTAAGTAAGTAAAACTTCTAAGAATATGGAGAAAATGTTCTCCAAAAAATTTTTTTCTAGTTAACGCCAAATCAAAATTTAAGCAAAACCGTCTATAGATACAAAATACCTACTTAGGGTAAAATTTCACCATGGTGACAAAACGAGCAATACGTGGTCGAGATCCGGTATAAAATCGTTAAATGATTAATATATATAGTATAGTATCCGACCATCATTGTCAGCTTGAACATCATCCGAAATAAATTCGTTGCACCAAAATCACAACGTGCTTTAAAAGAACAAAGTGAAAATATGTAGGCATAATAGGTTCTTTCATGATTACGATTTTGTATTTCCAGTGAATTTATACTGTGGCATGTTTCCTAAACTGATTTTGTCTGCCTAGTTTTTTGGAAAAATAGCCCTTGCTTATCGAACGATAGAAACCCAATCACGACGTCGAATTCACCACATCGTAATCTATATAGTCACATTTTTAGGAGAACAGAAAAAATATATTGAAAATATCAAAAGAAATCGCAAAAAAAATTAACAAAAAAATACGGCATACCAAAATTGAGGTAGGATGAGACGGAAGCTTCTGCAATATCGAAAATTATAACAGCACGCCACCTGGTACTTGAATTTTAAAATTAT
This sequence comes from Tetropium fuscum, assembly GCA_964058915.1. NCBI lineage: Eukaryota > Metazoa > Arthropoda > Insecta > Coleoptera > Cerambycidae > Tetropium > Tetropium fuscum. The sequence continues at coordinate 19,849 of CAXKVY010000945.1, read as the reverse complement.
TCACTGTAACTCAGTTTGCAAACAAAATGCAGCAAGCACGATGTATTACGTAATATTTACATTTGAATCTAAAAGTAAACTAACGGCAAAAAAAACGAGAATTTAATCTTTCCCATTTATCTACTTCTTAAAACAAATATTTATTTGCTTGTGAAAACCGTATGGAAACAAACTGACTGGGTAGGTAAATTTAAAAGAATTTGTATAAAACTAATCTACCTACATTAGCCCTCTTGATAAGGTAATGTTATAACGTACAGTCTGTAAACAAGCATTACGTGCGATAATTAGCATAATGGCAGTTAATTAAGCTAAAGACTGACGCGACGGTCGCCGCACGTGAGAGGTTGGAGAAGCGTCTTGATTCAGCGCTATAACGCAATAATTTCCACCGGTTTGGACTCGTTCAAGGGGGAATTGTCGATAATATGCGTACCTGTACTAGGGCTTGTTGGAAAGGTCATACGGAATAATTTTCGACCAGAATTTTCCAGTTCAAAAGAAATATGTAGTTGGCAAATTTCAGTGACATTAAATGAAGTTGTGTAAGACAAACAAATGCACATTTTCACAGAAGGATGGCATTTGTAGATATAGTCCATTGAAATGTTACATTGACATTGCATTTAGGGTAGGACAAGATTTAATTTTTTCGTGTAAGAAGTCAATGTGAGCTTAAACTGAAAATAAATTTTTGAAATATTCGTAATAGGCCAGTCAAATTAGAATTTATCTAGGAATTAATGCCTAGTAAGCTGAAAATCATTTTAATACCTCCATTTGGTCCTAACTGCGTGTAATCTGGGTTTGCATCATCCCAGGAGGTGAGCATAACTTGTGGGAGCCAAAAACCGTGAAATTTTTGCGCTTTTTTCACATAAACTCTTCGTACATAAACGTTGAACTGGGGCACATGCAAAAATAAATAGTATGACGTCGATATACCAGAATGGTATACTTGATGTAATATAGTAGGCCAATTCTATTAAACAATACACAATACACTCGATGACTCGATACACTTATTTATTACACTTTGCATTTACATACATTTAACATAAAATATTGTGAGCACACTGTTCACCCTAGTCACCCTATGGCGATCAGACAAGAACTGGTTCTTGGTTCTCATTCCGGCGGGAACCAATATGCAGCTACAATGCTGCCAACTATATAAAACAATCACCCATTCAGGGACAAAATAGAGATAAACAAGCAACATAACAAAAATGAAATACAATACTCGATAACACGATTCAATATTAGATAAATTCTACGTCAAATGAACATTTAAAACTTCAAATTCGGTTAAGTGGTATGGCCGCAATGAAGAGTTAAAAACTCTTGCGACTTTCCAAGGCCACTCCTATTGAAAAAAAACATATAAGTCACGTTATATTTTCATTTTCTATCCTTCTTTAAATACCAAATTTAACATCAATTCAAAATCGGTTTTTCTCCATCTCGTTCGTGTTTCTAATTTGAAAAATATATTGTGAAAAGTTATTTATTCATGAAAGAAAGTGTTAGGTATGACGTCTGTCAAGGTCTCTCTGTCGAGGCAGTTAAGGTTTACCACCATGTAGATACTGATCCTGAGAAACTCATTTCAGCAGGTCAACTGTTTCTGGCAGTCCTCTATTCACCTAAAGCTGATGAGACCTCCTTGGACAACATTCGTCACGAAATATTCTCAAAATCCCTCATAAAGCCAACTTTCAATCTGGCCTCACTATCCCCAGTGCAGCCGCCGCCCAACATATCTACGGGTCTACCTCCAAATCCAGAGCTGGTATGATAGACCAAAGGATCCACCAAGGATCCAGCTCCAGCTGAAATCCTCAACTCAGTATCCTGCGGTTTTCCAGGCAGTATCTGCCTGTTTTTCAGATCTTTTAAAGGAAATTACAGAAAAAGCTTCGGGAAGAAAAAGTCCACTTTTTCGGACTAGGCAGTAAAATGCACCTTTTAAGCCTGTCAAGTGTCATTAAAAAGCCGCTTTTAATGTCAATTGGAGAAAAATGTCATTTTTATACCTTCAATATGACGGCCAAATCCCCGATCAACAGACTGTGCAAATTTAGTAGGATATTAAAAACATCAAAACAAGGAGAATAAAATTTATTGCAGCTTGCCCTTTATTTATTTATTTATATAAAGGATACAATTGGGACAAACCCAAAGGAGTATCCATTAATGGATAAAATATTTATATACATTACTGTCAACCTTACTGACAGTATAGACAACATAGATAACAAATATAGATAACAAAAATTGTACTAGTAAGTATATAAAAAGTACGATAACAATAATTATTAGAAAACAAATTTAAATATCAACATAATATCAATATAGAAGGATAACAAAATAGCGATTTAATCAAAGTGAATTTAAAATCAGCAAAAAAAATTAAATATTGACTAGAAGTACCACCTACAATACGCATACCCAGCTAATAGTATCACTTAATTTAAGAAAAGCAATACATACACATAATATGTTAATAGTAGGGATACGTATAAATATTACAACATTACAATATTTATTATTATTATGATACTAAAATATTACAATGCTGCATATTATATTATTACAATATCTTAATCATTGGTAAGAAAATACCGTTTTAAAGAATTTTGAATTGTATCAAGATTTGAGCAAAATATGTCAACAGACATTATTTGGGATAACTTATTATAAGATGTACAAATTCTGTGCAAACGGGAGTTTAAATAATAATTCGTATTAGACTGCATGGTAAAGAAAATATTATGTTGTCGGGTAGAATGAGTTGGAGTAATAAATTTTATTTGATGAACAATATCTGAGGAATCAATTTTGTTGTTAATAGCTTTGAATAGAAACTATGTTCAATTTACTACAAATTATAGATCTTTCGCTAACCTGAGGAAAATATTTCCTGTCCATATGAACAATAAATTTATTTTGTACACTCTCTAATCTATCGATATATATATATATATATATATATATATATATATATATATATATATATATATATATATATATATATATATATATATATATATATATATATATATATATATATATATATATATATATATATATATATATATATATATATCTATATATATATATATATATATATCTATATATATATATATATATATATATATATATATATATATATATATATATATATATATATATATATATATATATATATATATATATATATATATATATATATATATATATATATATATATATATATATATATATATATATATATATATATATATATATATATATATATATATATATATTATAAAAAGGATTGCAGATTAAAGATCCATAATTCAATATACTATTTATGTATGCCATGTATAAAGTCCTAATTGTTTTGGGGCTTTTTAGTTGTACAAGATATGTTGGTCAAATAGAAGTTTTGAATCCAATAAATATCCTATATCTTTTACCTCTTTGACAGTTATTAAATTATTATGTGATATTTTATAGGTACGATGTAGGTATTAAATTAATAATTCTACTAAATGTTATGTGGTGACATTTAGATAGATTTAGATATAAGTAGTTATTTTCACAATATCGACAAGAGTCGATCTATATCCTCCTGAATTAAATAGGCTATCGGAGGGACAGCGCACAGTTTAGGTCAGCGTAAATGTTTAGGTCATCTGCGTACATAATGAATTTAGATAACTTAGAACAACTATAAATATCGTTTACATATAAATTGAACAGCAAAGGTCCCAAGTGTGAACCTTGAGGCACGCCAGAAGTTGCAATAACATTTTCAGATTTAAAATTACCTAATGTTACGCTTTGGGATCTGTTTGTTACATATGAATTGAACCACTTTAAGAGACTGCCATATATACCGAAATCAGCGAGCTTACATAGTAAAACAGAGTGATTGATATCAATAGCTTTACTGAAATCGGTATACACAGCATCAACTTGTAATTTATTATTTAGGTTTTCTAACATATATTCACAAAAAATAAATAGGTTAGATTCAACAGCCGGTTTTTTATAAAACCCTGTTAAGCAATTTTCTAACGTCACTAAATAAGAAGTCGAATATTATACTTTCGAAAACTTTAGCAATGATACATAACTTTGCGATTGGTCTGCAATTTTCTATTATATGTTTATTCCCAGATTTAAGAACTGGCACAACATAAGCAGTTTTCCAAATTGCTGTAAAACTACCTCCCCGTAGCGATTTATTAAATAACAAATAAAAATGTTCTATTCAGTTATTACAACCTTGTTTTAAGAAAGAGTTCTATTAAGTTATACAACCTTTTTTTAAGAAAGATTGTTGGTAAATTATCTGGTCCTGGTCCTTTGTTCGGTAGTGATTTAAGTTTGTTCAAGATACTATCTCTACTGATATAGTAATTGGAAACATTTGCAGAATTATTATTGGGTTGGTATGGAATATCATTAATGCTCCTATGAGATGGGACAAATATTGAAGAAAAATATTCAGTGAATTACAAATACCTTGCCCTTGACAAATAATGTCATTATTATATTTTATGTTGTTTGGAACACCACTACCACACCATTTTTTATTTATTATAAATTGCCAATTTTTTATAAATTGCCAATAAATATTTTGGATTAGATTCTATATTGGTTTCAACAGTATCTAGATATTTTTTATAATCCTCTTTAATTAGATACTTTGAACGCCCTCTTAGTAGCTTAAAGGTTAAGTAGTCTAAATCATTGCTATATTTTTTCCACCGAGTGTGATATATAAAGAGTACCACGAAGGAAATACTACGATATTTATTACTGTATTTTGGTACATGAGAGTCTATCAATCTATTAACAATAGAATAAAATTAGAGTGGACTGCTCAGTTTTTGATTTTGAAAGTTCAATTTCCCAACTAATATTATGAAACTGATTGTTGATTGCTTCGAAGTCTTCATGATTAAAATTGTACTTATAACTATTATTAAATAATTTCTTCCCCCTTTAAAAATAACGTACCGACTGGCCTCTAGGGAGAGAAAAAATACATATGCTGTTGTATATAAACCCATGGTCCTTGTCCATTACTTAGAAAAAAAAAGAAATAAAAAATCATATCAATCTTATAAAGGCCTTAATAATAATATGGCCGGAATGATGGATATATATATACGTATGATCACGTAATTGCCTCTCCTTACCAAATGACTTAATGATCGTAATTGATTCCCACTTATAGACCCATTTAGCAGTCTGTTCCACTACACGGGTGCAGTAAATAATTTATCATTGCACTTAGCTGTCTCTTCTAATATTAATTAAATGCGCATTTTTCTCGAATTCATACTTTTTCTATTCCATAATGAGTATGTACAAAAAACATGACGCCCAGTTTATTTTCTATATTTTTCATGTTTTCAGTCGATATGCTCATATGCTGTGAACACGCCACATTTCAATTAAATATTAAAAGTTTCGTGATCTCGTTGCATATTTCGTTGAAATAGTGACCACCGGTTTGTAGTTTATCGGTAAATAGGAATGTAATTAACACAAACATGATTACCAGTGCAATGATAAAAAGGAAATAACAACTATCGATTATCGGAATTATTAGTCTAAAAAGTCCATTTCCAGATTTGAAAGGAACTTAATAATAGATTATATATTAGGCCCCATATATGGAGAGGCCGAACTGATCACGCCAAACTGAAACAGTTTTGCCTGACTGGTTACGTGGCCATACACAAGCAGTTCTCCCTCTAGAAGAAAGACGTTCAATGGACGAAACGGAGTCATCATGTTAAGCCGCGAGAGTTTTAATTTTAAGAAAAAATCTGGAAAAAGGATGCCGTGGGCTAACAATTGACTACGGCGAAACGAGACGCTCTCGCATGTCAATCTTCTTGAAGAACTAAGGCTGTATCCAAAGGACTGAAGAATTATCTTCGAGAATTTGAGAATTGGAGAATTATCTTCGTATGAGCGAAGAGGTGTACTTGCAATTACAGTCAAATTTCTATAACTCGAACTTCGATAACTCGAATTTTTGATATGTCGAATAAAATTGGTTGGCATCAACTTTAGCAGTTATTAGTTATTAGAGTTATTTTTACTTGATAACTCGAACTTCTATTACTCGAATTTCTTGATAACTCGAGCATAATAATTGGCGCCAACTTCGATAAGTCAAATTCTGGAAGGAACATAATTTTAATATGTATTGAAGAACAGTTTTAAATTGATTGCTGCTAAATACATATGTAATGCAATCGACACTACTGACCCTAAAGACATTCAACAAAGATTATAGGTTATCAAACTTGCTTTTCCCCCTAAATATGACCCCTAAATTGAAAAACTACTTGCTGAAGGTGTTATACAAACTTTAAAATGTCACTATCAGAATTTTGAAAAAAAAACTATTAAACATCTAGAAGAGAATAAAAACAATAACATAAGCATTATGTTAATGGACTGTGTTAAATTAACATAATGCTTATGTTATTGTTTTTATTTGTTAATGATGTAACAAAAGCATGAAATATCGACGTCAAGTCTGAGACAACTGCTAATTGTTTCCAAAACGCAAGATTTGGTCAATATAGTGAATGGGCGGAAGAAGATGAAAGACCATTTATTTTTATACGTGAACGTTGGATGATAGAAGTGAGGGTGAAATACAACTGCAATCTGAATGTGAGGCTTGGGCAAATTCACAAAATATGCCAGATACTGTCTCTTTTGAAGACTATATGCACATAGATGATCATACTGTTACGTCGGAGTTTCCCACTGATGATGTTTTTTTTATTTAAACACTAATGAGCATACTACCGAATCTATTTATAATGATTTAAATGAAAATTAAGCATTTTTTGAAAATGAAAACAAAAAAATCGGCTCGTCAATGACAAATAACTAACTATTTTACAAGGAAATAAAGTAAAATACATATGTTGTACAATATACGTAGATATGAGTGCATATTATTGAAATATAGCCATTGTTAACAATATATGAAATACGTTTTTCTCAAATACGTAAATATAAGTATAATTCAATAACTCGAAGTCTTGATAACTCGAACTTCTATTACTCGAATTTCTTGATAACTCGAGCATAATAATTGGCGCCAACTTCGATAAGTCGAATTCTGGAAGGAACATAATTTTAATATGTATTGAAGAACAGTTTTAAATTGATTGCTGCTAAATACATATGTAATGCAATCGACACTACTGACCCTAAAGACATTCAACAAAGATTATAGTTTATCAAACTTGCTTTTTCCCCCTAAATATGACCCCTAAATTGAAAAACCACTTGCTGAAGGTGTTATACAAACTTTAAAATGTCACTATCAGAATTTTGAAAAAAAAACTATTAAACATCTAGAAGAGAATAAAAACAATAACATAAGCATTATGTTAATGGACTGTGTTCAATTAATATAATGCTTATGTTATTGTTTTTATTATCTATTAATGATGTAACAAAAGCATGAAATATCGACGTCAAGCCTGAGACCACTGATAATTGTTTCCAAAACGCAAGATTTGGTCAATATAGTGAATGGGCGGAAGACGATGAAAGACCATTTATTTTTATAGGTGAACTTTTGGATGATAGAAGTGAGGGTGAAATACAACTGCAATCTGAATGTGAGGCTTGGGCAAATTCACAAAATATGCCAGATACTGTCTCTTTTGAAGACTATATGCACATAGATGATCATACTGTTACGTTGGAGTTTCCCACAGATGGTGTTTTTTTTATTTAAACACTAATGAGCATACTACCGAATCTATTTATAATGATTTAAATGAAAATTAATCATTTTTTTAAAATGAAAACAAAAAAATCGGCTCGTCAATGACAAATAACTAACTATTTTACAAGGAAATAAAGTAAAATACATATGTTGTACAATATACGTAGATATGAGTGCATATTATTGAAATATAGCCATTGTTAACAATATATGAAATACGTTTTTCTCAAATACGTAAATATAAGTAATAAGTAATAAATAACTCGAAGTCTTGATAACTCGAACTTTCTTTGTGGCAAGTCATGGTTCGAGTTATCGAAGTTCGACTGTACTTGCACTGGTAACGCCAACAGAAGAACTAAGGCTAATCCAAAGGACTGGTTTAATATTCTTCGTATGAGCGAAGAGGTGTACTTGCGCTGGTAACGCCAATGATTGATTGAAAAAGTACAAATATGCGAGAAGCTATATCGCCCTATATAAGCTATATCGCCTATATATGCAGTAAAAATTGCTTCGACCACGACATCATTTTGTTCGACTATGTTCCAACTGTTCAATCTAATTGAATTTCTTCAGTCGCTCCGGGCACCGAATTGGCGCATACCTCGATGCCAAAATGCATATACACGGTACGGATTCGTATCCGGTCAGGTGGAACTGGAGGCAAAACTGACCATGTATGCCTTTAAGACTATTGACTACTACTGTATTTCTGTAATTCTTACATCATATTAAGAAATATATGACGAGAAAAGGAATGAGAGATCTAATGAAAAAGATATCCTACTCGAACAAGGATGGAAGATGTGTAGGCCAGTAGACTGAAGACAAAAAAGGTATGAAGAACCCAAAAGTTTCCAAATTTGAATACAAGGTTGGAGATATATTATTACTAAAAAATATCATTTTGCAACCCATTTGAACATTTTAAAAATACTGAAAATACAATAATTATTCGCTATAACTTAACTAGCTATAACTAGGTATAACTAAAAATTGCAAAAATGGTGTAAACTGAAAAACATGTCAAGTGATTTAATGTAAATAATATCCCAAGTTTGCAACCTCTTTTTCCAACCGAAACCATACTAATTTTGAAAATTAAGTTAATCTTGCCATAACTTTTCGAAAAAAATTACCAAAGTTTTGCATATTAAGAATTACGTTTATTTAATCGAACGAGTTTTCGGAAGCCAAACCCATTTCCAAAAAAAAAGCATATTAAGTATCAATGTTTGGATTTCGTCCAATGATTTTGAACAATGTCCAATTTTGTCTGAGAACGATATAACCCTTAACGTTCTTATGACCTGTTCTTATGCGTTAACGATGATTTTACTATTTTTTGTATAAATAGTACATAAATAAATGAAAACGAATTTATACATACGTATTTAAATTTTGATGTAATGTCAAAAATGACGTCAAATAAAAATATGACTGTAACCGAATAAAAATGTCTTTTATTGACAGTTTAATTTACTTACCGTGCTGGAACGGTAAGTGTTACCGTGCAGTAACAAGCACGGTAAGTGAACAAAGAAAGCTAGATCGTACAAAAAAGTATAAAGGGCCGGTTGCATCAGTTCCACTTAAGGGCTGACTGCTACTTTTAATTTCTAAGTTACAGTTAATTTGTTCCAACAAATTTTAAGGGTCAAATTGTTTGTGATCTTGGTCAAATAAACTATTAAAAAAAGTTATGTAGTATATGTATATGTAAATATATAATATGTAGTATATGTGTTCTGTAAACTTGAAAAGTGGAAAATAAAAAGAAAAAGTTTCCCCTTTATTTTGAGCCTGGCCAGAGCCCCCCACTCCTATCCGTTCCGCATTGTAAAAACTTTGAAACTCTTTCCCCTCCTAATAATCCGATATTGATCTAGTTAGGCGAGAATTAAATATCGAAAAAAAAATTTCCCCCACCCCCTTCCCTCACGCCGGAAACACCGTTTGAAAAAATAGGAAAATCGTTTTTTTGTGCGCCAGGCCTTTGTTTGCAATAAAAAAAACGCTAATGCCATCGTAGAGCATGTGGTATAGCTATGTAGAAACAAAGAAAAAGGTCATTTAATTTTTTAAGATTGGTCAATATTCAGAGAAGTTATATGGCATTTTAAGCATTTTCGTCTTCCCTCTCTCCTAATTATCCCACCACCCCAGCCTGCGGCTAAGTATTTTCTTCACAAGAGCTCTTCCACAGAAAAAAATTAAGCCTCAAACTCCGCTCCCCCTCGATGGAAAACTTTTTTGTAAATTCAAAAGTCGCCGAGATATGCGTTAAAATCGAATTTTCCCATGCTTTTAATTGATTGTTCCCCCTCCCCCCTCGACCCCGTCTGCAGAAACCACCAAAATGATGGGAGGACCCGATTTGATAGATAGGGGAAAAATTTTAAATTTGAGCTGTCTGGTTTCGATCAATATTTCTCTCCAGATCCACTCCACTATTAGGGATTTATTATTTATTTGCGTCTGAATTCCAAGAGCAACTGGCAACTGTAGGTAATCTACGCAAAACACCATGTTGGTACCCACGTGAGACCGCCCCGCATGCAGAACATTTTATGGTCATATATCATTTATTTGCACAGGTGTTTAATCATATTTCATTAACTCTAGAAATCTCCCAATGGCCCTAATACCTAATTTCCGGTTATATACATTATACACATGTACATATATAATTCTATTCTATTTCTGAACGATTGCCTAACCGATTTTTTATTTCTTTTTTTTGGATGATAAGTACCTTATTATCTTGTCTTGCAAAAATAATTGAGGAGGTGAAAATTTTTTCAAAGCCTACTAGATGGTAGTGGGAAACCTCGAACCATGTTTTTTTTCTTAGTTTTTAACTCACCCTGTGTGTTAATTAAGTAATGGTATCGGAAATGGCTACAGTCTATATGAACGCCACTTCTTTTACGACCTTTTTGTTTTTTTATTCACTGATCTGTCTCTAAAATTGTCCAAATTACAGTTTTTTTTGTCGAAACCTTGCATAATTACCAAATTGCTGAACTCATCCTGAAACAATTTTCTAGTGCAATGAATACGAATTTTAAGAAAATCATTTTTATTAAACACAGTTATAAACTGGGTTAACTGCTGCTGTAATTGGGTTTAACTGCTGGGTAAACTGAGTGAACTGGGTTAACTGATGTAATACCGTGTATTGCCACCTCTGGCAACTCTGAGAGCTTCTATCTACGCGGCATACTGGAAATTAGGTTTCTTATCATTTCCATTGGTGTACGATCCCATTCTTCCACTAATGCAATTGCCATTTCAGCCAAGTCATCCGCAAATAATAGCTTAGACCATGTAAAGTTTACTATTATATCAATTATAAACGTTAATAAAAGTAATGGTCCCAAGTTACTACCCTGAGGTACGCCTGAATAAGATATATACTCGGTTGACTTATAACCATTGTAATAAACATATTGACGCCTGTCCTTATGATAATTTTCAAAGAAATTTAATAAAATAGTAAAGCCCAAAAAGATCTAATTTTTGCAAACGAATGTTGTCGTTTTCTTTTATGTAGCTGAAACCTTTAAGAATTAAAGTATTGCTTGAGAATTCCTAACATATTGAAATGACAAGTAACTTTTAAAAACCAACCCGAACAGTTAATGTCAAATTATATATTATTGATTTAGACACATACTGAACATCAAAGATTCCTATAATATATAGCTATTCGTTTACAGTGGGCGATAATTTTAATAAGAAGTAATTGACAGAAATTAAGTTTAGTGTCCATGAATCTTAACAAACATTATTTATAAGCGTATATGATAATTCCGACTGTTATGTCACACTTTGTGCGCGTGGTGTAGCATTTTAAGTTAGGTAGGTACAGTCACTTTTGCGATCATTGCTAAAATTAACCAAAATGTTTACGATGTTGTTCGTACTGAATTGGCTACTGAAAGCAATTTTCTTATTAAATTATTATTGCCTTCAATAATTATAAAATCACATCGGGAGAAACTGATTTTGGTAGCTTGCATCTTGTAATAGATGATCAGATTCTTCTGTCCCGCATCATATCCTGAACTTCTGTACCAATTTTATGAACGCCTTGTATTACGTATATTCAGGTTTGATTAAAACCTTTACAGTTTAATAAATTTCACATTTAGTGGAGCGGATCTAGGTTTGCAAACGGAAGTGACTTTTATGAAATTTTTTTTTTCAATCTTGTTAATAATGTTCCCCCCTACCACCTGGAAACTTTTTCCGGTAATTCTTGTCCACCAGAGGGCGCGCGCAGCCCTTCAAATATTGTAAAAACAGGTTTTTTTTAGATTACGCTTAATCGAGGAGACGGATAGAAAAATGTTTTAAACAAGAAAAATAGGTCTCCTCGATACGCGTAATCTGGTTTTGGATCCGTCAAAATCGATCCATTAGAACCGGAGATACAGCGGTTTTAAGGTTTTTGTTTTTTAGGGGGGATATATAGTCTTAGAGGGGGTCCAATTAGGTTTATTATATAATTTTTTTTAAAAGATTGTTTGTAAGATGAACTTAATGACTCGTCATAATTAAATTTTATTGTATGCAAAATTTTATAAAATGTATTAAATTTTAGTGAAGCTCAAATTGTATTAGTTTTTAAATTATTTCCTGAAATTTTCAAAACAAGAAAAGAAAGAAGAAGTTGATTGCATATGACTCTGTTTATTATTAAATATGGTTAATGAAAATAAACAAAATCCTAGAACCCAATTCCTACCCTGCGACAGAACCTACGTAACTTTAATCTATTACATGGGACCACGTCCCCTAACACAATATTTCTTAATATCAGCAAATTTTTAATTGTTTATTACCTTGTAAAAATATGTTAATCCTTTTATCAACTTGCACAAAACTTATCACTTTTTGGTTTCACTGGTATACGAACTAACAAATGCTGCTGGGATCTGGTGATGGTGTCATCTAGCGGGATGTCGCTGCACTGACTCCCTTCGCTGAGCTCTCGCCTTGGGATTTATTTACAGTCAAATATATTATTACTTGCTGCTGCTGCTGAAGTTTTTAATCTGTTATCACCTTAATCACAGTGAAAGATTGTTTCCTTTTCTTGTTTGATATTGACTGCAAATTTTCTCAATCTCAATTAGTTTGTAAACATTTATCGACGAAGAAGAATCACGTCAGAAATTTTTGCCCGCAAAACTGGGAAGAACTTTTGTTGTCCGTTGAGAACGCTTGGAAAAATGTGGATGTAGATTACTGTTTAACGTTGGCTCATTTTGGCTCATTTATGCCAAGATGGTTTGAAGAAGTAATAGAGCAATTACAATGACTAAGTACGATTAAAGTGCGGCAGATGCGCTAGCGTCGGGGTTAGGTCTAGGCGCTTATGTGCATTGTTTAACCGTGGCTGTTTTAAAATAAATAATCTGAATTTTAAATGAGTACTTTGAATAGAAGGTTGCGCAGTTACAAAAAGAATTAAGTCTCTTAGGAGCAAAGACAACAGGAACCAAAAAAAAAACTATGTACTATGTATTTTTAAAATCATCCTCCTAAGCTCACAATTTGTTTAACATTTTAGTTTAGCTATTTGTGGAGAAAAGTAGCTTAATAGAACGCTGTTTACCACAGAAATGGTTAATGTTGGAGTGCCCAAAGAATTTTCCGAAAATGCGTGTTTTAAACCTCTCAACTTTTTTGAAAATCTAAAATTTATAGATTACGACTTCATTGAAAAGTGGTTTCTTGCAAGAAAGGCAAAAAAATGGAAAAGAAAGGAGCATTATATTAGCTCTTAAACTATTCCTCAAGAACACACAAGTGGCAGAAGATGGAAACATTTATTATATTAAAGAAATTTCTAAATAAATTTTATTAAATCCATTTTCAATCGATAAAGCTGCTTGACTTTGCAACATGTATCATAAAAATGTTCACAAAAGAAATGAAATAGGCTCTTAGAAAGTCCTGTTAGGTGTTTTAACTTGATTTCAGATAAAAACTCATGTGATATTAGTAGGGCCCTCTTATAACTAACAACTGTTTGATGCTTCCAATCCTCTGAAATAACAAAAGTGGGTTGATGGAGGTTGAAACACCCATGATCTTGACACTGCTTGCCATGTTTTGCAGAGGTAGAATTCTTTCCTTCCGTTTGAATTTAACTGAATTAAACTGTTGTCCTATGATATGCGCAATGCCAATCTTTCCGCGCTCTAGTACTATATGACAATTGTGTTATCCGAGACCATTCCAGTGTATATGGGCATTAAGCGGGCAACTTTTGGAAACGGGTAGTATTTGAGATAACCACACTTCAAATTTTAGTAGATCCGTTTTATCACGATTTAGTAGATCCGTTTTATAACGAATAAAATTTGACATGCATCTATTTATTGTGAATGACCATATTTAAAACAATTATGAGATTATGTCTCCTATCCTCTTTGGAATTTATTCACCCTATATTACTTAATAGGTCTGGTATAACAAAAATCTGGTTGGTCATAGGCATGCAATGCAAAAAACTGTGTGCATTTGATAATAATTTACCAAAACTGCTTTTGGCAGCCATTTTTCAAGATGGCAACACAGGCAAGGTCGCAAATTCAGGGTTATGATCGGGACATTTACTTTTACGATCCCAAATTTTATCTTGTTAGGACCTTTTGCGTGGTAAAACTGCCTATTGCCTGGGCTAAAATTGTATTTTCTTATATTTTGACAAGGTTTATGGCCACGCCTTAGGACTGCAAATTTGTCAAGGTCTGCAAATCTAATTTCAAACTGTGATATATATTAAATTTTCTACTGCCGGAAATAGGAGATTGGAGATAAATTGTGTGATTGTGTGATTAACAAATTGTGTGATTAAATTGTGAGAAAGTTTGCCATTAAGCTGCAAATTGAATGGAAATACCGTTAAAAAACCTTACTTTCTTGATTTGAAATTGGTCTGAAAACCATATACATAAACCGGTTGCTGAAAACAAATTTCTACGGAGTAATAGTTAATGCATTAATCAACCAGGCCATTATCACGTTTGCGATATTGTAATTAATTGAATACCGATAATTCCTACCTACAACTGCCTCATAATTGCCTTATCAGTCCAACTGGAATTTGCTTACTGAATTAATTAGGTGTAATAAACAAAACTCTTCACAAACCAAACTAAGTTTAATAAGTGTCAATATTCTCTGTAATAATATACTTATGATTAAAAATAATAAATATCCTGTTTTACTACACTTAGTTACGTCAATATATTGTTTGTGCGGTTATATCAGAGTGGTGGTTACTAAAGTATGTTATGCATAGATGAGAATCAGCAGTGAATTGCTGCAAATAACATATGACACATCTATTAGCACTTTTTTATAGGCCAATAAAGAGACACTTAAAAAATGTATTAAGCTAGTTGCAATTATTACTGTCTAACATTGGGGTACAGGATCGTCCCAAACTTATTTGTAAAATTGTAATATATGACGAATAGTAGGTACATTTTTCTCTATTTTCAATCCTATTGGATTAATAATTTTTATACCTACCGGACGTATTCGATGCGAACATTATTTATTTCAATATCAGGAACATTTTTTTTCTTTATATTAATATTAGAGAACATTCCAATTTTTTTATTGCATAAGAATGTTCTACCATACTGAAAAATAAGATGTGCAAAATATGATGCCTTAATTCCCAATAATAAATCTGTTATAAATTATTAAAGTCTCGCACGCGAGCAATATCGCCGAGCAATATCGCGATCGCGCGGAATTAGGAATCTTGTTTTCTTTTGAAGTACACGTTTTATTACAACGTTACGCTATGTTTTCTAGTATTATTTTTATATATAAAATTTTAGTCATATTCCCTATTTTAAAGACCTGCATCATTTAAGAATCCTTCATTTCTTGCGATATCAGTACTCAATATTTCTAGGGTCAACTACTTTTAGATCCATTGCTTGTAGTGAATATTGAAATGAAAATTGTTCGATATCCTCCGCTGAGCTAGGTTGAACAAATCTCTTAGCAATTTTGGTCTTACTTTCTACAGAATTTTCGATGTATCCTTCAGGAGGACAAAATCAGGAGAACGCAAATTAACGTAATTTCTGTATCTACTTAAATATTCATCCCACAAGACCGTTAAAGTTCTATTGTTATCAGTGTTAGTGTTAGGAATTTTAATTAGCAGCAAAGTAATCGATATCATTGATTCACTAGTTCGTCGCAACGACATGCCCCAGATATACCAAATATCAAAATTACATGAAAAAAATCAGAATTGGTTAGCCAAATACTTTTCATCTGAAGCATCAGACATAAGTGTATGAAGCTGTTCCCTTAACAAAACTCTCGACTTCTTTGACTTATAAACTTCTCCTTATTTTTTCAAAAATGCATGTAAATTGTATTTTCAACCGACTTCAAAAAAGGAGGAGGTTCTCAATTCGACTGTATTTTTTTTTTGTTTGTTACCTCAGAACTCCTTTATTTATGAATCAATTTTAAAAATTCTTTTTTTATTGGAAAAGGGGTATTTTCAAGAGGGTCCCAATTTAGTTTTATTTTCATTTGACCTTGGATTCCGAAGATATACCGAAGAACTTGCCAGATATACCAGAATAAATGGTGAACGCGCCGGGCACAACCTATATTAGGGTCAATCAAATACACCATTTCTCGAACTTGCCCATCGGCAGCTTCATATACTGCACCAGTTTTCATGGGCAGCAAATTTTCTACAGCCATTCTAGCCACCTCTACCACCTCGGGAGATTCATCAGACGCTTCTATACACTTATTTTCACTGTCACTCTCAACTGACCTTAGTCACTGTCATCGACAAGGCGCCAAATTTTAAATATTTGTTTTGACAGATGCAAGTACCTATCTATGGTACCGATAAGTTATTTTAATAATTTTATCTAGAATTTATAACGTTTGAAAAAAATAGTAGGTCTGACTAACTACGTTCGTCAGACAAACTTTCCACGCTTCGCACATAAAATTATCACTTATTCTCCTAACTCATAAAATACTATTATTTTTTTAATATGATGCTGACATCAACAATTTTCTAAATATCATCACCTGTCACTGAAGCCGATGTTTTACAAGCATTAAAAAACTGAAATTGTTGATGGTGCATCTAGTTTTGGTTCTAGGTTAGAAACCACTACCATGAATCATGTCCGACAATTAAAATTTTGGGCAAATGGCGTCACGTAGAAAGTCACATTTTTTATATTTGTGATATGTTTGTGGCATAAAAAATATTAAAAAGCCATCCTGAACTTTTGGCCTTATTTGCCCAAAATTTTAATGATCGAACACTCATCATAGAAGCCTTTTCTTATTTGAAAAATGTGGAAACACGGGAAACGTAGGTAAAGTAAACAATAACCGGAACCATAATCAAAATATCTGGTGATTTCAAAGCACATACTGTTTTTCGGGAAACGATAAACCTTATCTTGCTAAAATATTTACACATATATTGTTTAAGAGTGTTATATAATTCTAGAATGATTCACGTATATACGTATAGCTGTAGCCAATGGAAAACAATGTGTCACGGTATTTTCCGGAGGAACTGGATTTTGCTTATTATTAATACAGATAAGATAAGAGTTAACGGTAGTGGATCGTTTTTGCTCGCAACGGTATGCGATCACAGTTCTTCTTCGCTTGTTTAACATGACTGAACTTTCCTCGCACCAATTCATTTCTTAAGCAGGACTTTTACATTACGCGAATATTCTTAAGTATTTTAATTTTAATATCTTGAGGTTTGCGTAAAACTCTCTTCGAGTCGTTTGTTGGACTATTTTTATATTTTGAGCATGACCCAGAGTTCCCATACATTCTAATATCATTGTTGATATTTCTAATAATATAGTATACAAAAATGCAACAAAAGCTGAATGTTAGCGTTGTATAAACAAACTAATGAAAATGAGTAATTGTCTTATGGTTAAGCATGTGTTTTAATGAATTGTGTCCTTGACATAAAAAAAATGTACATGGTTTGATTTTAAATCTGTATCTCTGTGATTTCATTCATTCTGTAACAAAATGGTAAAGTCCAGGCACAGCTTACCATAATTATTGTAAGCTTTGGTCTAGGCCTATAATTTGTTCGGGAAGCATGATATCGACCCAAAATTCGTTTGTCCGTTGTTTATTGTTTAAAGAATTCTTAGAAGGTCGACCATAAGTGGGTAAATTTTCATATTTGTGTTCTCTGCCAAGCTTAAACTTCATTTCAAAACTTAAATAGTGAACACATGTCGTATGACGCTCAAAGTACGGGTTCTTTTTCAAGTAAGGTGTCTAAAATTCTTTGCCCTATTGTAAATAAACAGGGTCTACGCATAAAACGGCACGAAACTAAAAGATTTGACCATAAAATTATAAATTGTTATTACTTGGGTCAGTTTCCGGAAAGAGTATCTCAGAAATGTCATAATTATATTGTTTTGGAGAATGAAGGATCTAAGCCTAAGAAGAGTTTTTCCGTGGGGTCTTCTCTTTATATGTGTAAAACAGGCACCCCACCAATATTGTTATTATTTATCCATGTCATGTAAAATGTTTAGTTCTTATTTTGGCAACCAGATCTCGTTAGCGTACGGGAATAGATTCCTGAGATTATGTAAGGGTAAGGTAGATCCCGTAGGATTGGTTGAGATTTTACCCCCGGTAAGTGGTATTACTTAAAGGGGATGAAAGGTCATCCTTGGCCCCGCCCAGCGAGGGCTAGAGCGACAATCTGAGCCAAAATTATTCAGTTTCAGGCAGGTTTTCATACAGTAAATTCGGGTTCAAAATTAAATAGTTTAGTAAGCGGAAAATTAGTCAAAATTGTTCTATTAGAGTCCGGTCTACTTAACCCTAGTGATTAGCTTTGTGTCTCATATAGATAGGTTTTTTATTTGCGCGATCCATCTGGTTTAGTGCCCAAATTTATAGCTTGTTATTTGAATCAATCTCTTGATCAAAAAAATTCAGTATCCGACAAAGTTAGTTTGTGAATCTTTAGTGGTCATGAATATATACATGTTCATGTGGTTATGTATATATACATGTTATATGTATATATATATATACATATTCTTGCCAATCCAAGACGCTCCCTTTCATTATTACATCGTCCAATCTGAGAAAAACCCCAGTGGTTACAATTCTGAATTCACTACAGAATAAACACCTACTGCCTATTTAGTTGTTTTAATTTACCTATACCTTTTTAATAATCATTAAACTTTTGTAATATTTATTTGAAATATAATAGTGTAAGGAATTTCACCAAATGTTTAAATTAGTAAGGTTTATATACCCTCTTTAAAATGGAAAAGGGCTTACCACACATAAAATAAAATAAGATCGACGTTTTACCATTTTTCAAAATAAAAAATTAACTTTTTTTAAATTTTGGGTGGTTTTAGAAGTTCAAACCGCGAGTCCCCCCCTGTCACGAGTCGCTACAGGATAAAGACAACTTAACTCCACTTGATTTTAATCAAGTAGTGAATCTTATCAATTGCTAATATATTATTATTGGTTAGTAATATATTCCAATTTATTTAATTCGGCACAATAATAGCGTACCTACACAAGTATAAACAGTTTTTAGTGTAGTTTTGCCGGCTGCCTTTTTTTTCAAATGATAATATGTAGGTCCAACTTTTTACCGAGCTACAATGACCCACTTGCCTTCCGTCACAGTTGAATAAGTAGAATAATAAATAGTCAAAGTAAAATAATCAGAAATTCACATACAGAAACTAGCTGGTAACTATTTTATTTAAATAGTGACTAGGTATTAAAAAAAGGTATTAAAGAATTACATGATATGTTCAGAGTAGATACATATTATTATAATTAACTGAAACTGCAATAATCGATGGATATAATCGCGATGTTTACATGTTTTATCGCTTTATAGAACGCGTAGCACAGGAAGATGAAAAAGCCAGTTCCGCTGTTTAGTCCACATTTATTTAATCACGACAGGCGTATCTGACACGTAGGTATAGGTGTAGTATCTAGAAGGTGTAG